>JACJUY010010589.1:9110-28530 GCA_014220935.1 Platorchestia sp. MABIK
AACATTTCAGATGTAATGTACATCTATAACTCGGTATAGGAATACAAATAAATGCCTGTAATTTTACTTGGCTATTTAAGGTTATGATCTTTCAACCATTAATAATAAAATTATTTATAAACCAACTTAAATACATAGAACGATCACTGATAGAAATAAAGTATGACGTTATGTAACAAAGCAAACATGCTACGACATTTTTTTAAATTGTGGAAAATTTTAGTTTTTTTAGCCAAACTAAGCAACAATGAGCGTTAAGCACTTTGATTGTCGTTAAATTTTACCTAAAAATCTCCATGCAACAAGAGAATTTTGACCAAGAAATAACTATGGAACAACCCTGCTTGAACACAAGCCAAAAAAAAAGAAACACGCCATACCTCAAACCTCGAAATCTTTCAGTGCACTGAGTATCCAGAATACGTCTGATTCGAGAATGAAAGTTCCTCTTTTAAAACCGTCCAGCAACGCGATATTTGCTCAAAGTCTTATGAGTGGACTCAATGCAAGCAAGAACCTCATCCAAAAAGTGCGCCTCACCAGCGACACTTGAGCCTCCGTGGCGGTCGTCTGCTGCAGTAGGGTGGCCGTGACGTCCTGCCGCTGCACCGCAGCTGCAAGGGACGCGCCCCAGCACCTGCTGCACACCACCCCAGGGGCGAGGGTTGTTTGTGACACGCTCCTGAGCGCCTGCTCCACCACCACCTGCAGATGACTCCCAATTAATTCACCATCTTCTTCTGGTTCACCTGGTGCACTACTTCTTTTAAGTCAACTTTGCTACACTACGAGCTACAGCTGCAGTGGTGAGGTATCAAAACAACTTTCCACGGGTTTATTGATATGAATTTTTGATTCCAGCAGTACAGCGACAAAAATGCAAATAAAGTAAAAATTTTGACCCCCTGGAACGTAATATTGAATCACACTTGACACAGAGAGAAAGAGCAGGTGCATAACTAGGAGACTAATTAGAATGTGAAGTCCTACTGTCATTGAATATTACATACATATTAGTTAGAAACTCTCTAGCCAAAACACAGGTAATTTCAAGAGAGTGATGATGAAGCAACCATCTTGAATTCAGTGAGGACCGCAGAAAAAATTTGTGTCCGAATGTGTTTCCACACAGAATACACTGTGCATAAAAACAAGTTAAGACGGAAGAGGAAGAAAACACAAAGATGAGATGGCAAAGAAGTTTTGAAAACTGAAAGAAGCAAAGTGAACACTAAAAATAAAAATTTGTCTTTCCTATAAAATAGGAAAGACAAACCTAACTAAACTAAGCCTATTACCTATCCTATGTCTTCTGAGGAGACTCATTAAAAAAACATTTGAGCACATGTCTTATCAGGTTTGTGACTATAATTAATTCTTTGATTCTGGCATCACATTCTGCACACTTTATAAATTAGTCAAGCACAATAATTGTAAGCTCGCTTACCTTCAAGTTCTCAGCCACATGAGTAGACAACGCAGGCAGGAGAAGGGTCACAACAGGTAGCTGAGGCCCTGAATTCTGAATCAAGAGGTACAAGCCACTAGCCAGGTGGAGGCGCTGTATAGAATCAACCCTCCCAATCACGCCAAGCAATGGACAGCTGCAGTGAGCATGACCTGAGCCAGAACAAGGTTGGATTTGAGTATCCAGAAGCGACAAATCGGAGAGTGGTCGGCAAGACGACAACTTTTCCATGGAAGCCGTGAGTGAAGTGCCCAAACGCTCCAGGACAAGAACTCCATGCCGCTCTAACTCTAATGTAATGCCCTCACTAACAACTTTTTGGCAGGCTAGGATATGAATTCCTTCTTGTTTGATGAAGCGGATGAGTTTCTTTGAGACTTCGGAGTCAAATACAGACCAACTGGACAAGTTTCCTGCAAATGTAATACATTCGGTTTTGGTATTGGTGAATTCAAGCACAGTATTGAAGAGAACGAGTCGTATACTGGTATCATGAAGCTCTGAGAAGTTGTGGGAATAACGAGAAAACATTTTACTTCGAGAACACTTGGAAGTAAGTGATGTATTCAACAGTGGCTCATTTGGTCCCTTGGTTGAAGAAAAAAATGTCTGCACTGAATTTAATTCAGAAAATTGAGCATTCATTTGGCAAGATGAACGAGATGAATCCAATTTTTCAATGATGCGTGACATGGAGAGCTCATGGAAGCGATGGTGGCGGTAGAGGACGCCTTTGAAAGTAGCTGCTTCAACAGGAGGACGTCCTGGTGCGACAGTGACAGTGATGTCACCAAAAGCCCTCACGGAACCTGCATCAGACATGCTCATCAAGAATGTCTCGAGAATAGTAGCTCTGAGGTGGGACTTTTCTGTAGCGTTCAGACCCAAAGCTTTGCTTTCAAGACAACAGCCCAAAAATGACAACATTTGGTGGAGGTTGGACAAATCAAGAAGAGAAGAAGGTTCAGCACAGTGGTTAATGATTGTGCTGGCAAGACTATCAGCCACCTCTCTGATAACAGATTGTGGAACATCTTGAGTGAGCAACAGAAGTTCTCGTAATAAGGCCGTGGTAAGTAAGCCGCAATACAGGCCATGACTTCCGTATGCAGATACTTGAGCTTCCATGACAGCATTGATGAACTTGAGGCATGGATGGAGAGGTTGAACTTTCTTGGTGAGGTCACTGGAAGAGTTGATGAATGAATCAAGGCCACCAGAGTGCTGGAGGAGTAGCGTGCCGCCCTTGGGACCATGGAGACCAAGGAGAAGGGCGTGGTACTGGCGGAGCAGCTCACACAGATCAGGTTCTTTCAGGCTGTGGCACCAAACTCCCCGCAACTGCTGCTCTTTCTGACACACTCTCGACATTGTTCTGCTCAAAATAATCCACAATTTAAAAACCAAGGGCCAAATTTTGACTAATGGAGATTGGGTGATTTTTTAAATTCAAAAGATTAAGAGATTCCAGAAAGTTATATAAATAACAAAAAACATGTTACTACATTTTATTCAATACACTTTTGTAAATATCAATTTGTGTAATATCAGTCTAAATTCAATCTGAGGCATGAGTTTTACCAGTTCACAAGTATACACGAATATTTTGCCGTGTACACTATTCTTACCTTATAATACCCTTGGTGTGTTCATTTATTCATACATTTGTTTAGCGTCCGCTTCTTGCGCCTCACTGTCACGCTCATAAGGTTACTTAATGACAGTGTCAGTGACACCAGTTTCACTATTGCACAAGTACATTCAGTACATTTTGATTGCGGGTACTATTAAGATGGATATGACTGTTTGTCATCCATATCAGGAAGAATTATTCAAGGGAAATACTGAATCCCATCATTTTTGACAGGCCATGTACATTATTATTATTTGATCAATCAAAGTTGGAAATTTCCATACACAATCTCTGATAAATAACCATTTTACACCAGATTTGCTTCAAACATAAGATAAATAAGCAGCCCGTTTGATAAATTGGGTACAAAAATAACCTAATACAACATGTCATGAGTGCATTGATAAGATATTCAAGTACAGTACTTGTAGTCCATCATCAGCGTACACTTGCACATCAGGTACTCCAAATAATTTTTTCCAGTTTAATGTTTTTCTACATAAAGTCAATGAAACTATATTGAGTATAAGAGGATGCCCCCTCAGGTTGATATAACTATTGTGTGGTCGAAAAAAAAATTACATCGTCTGCAAAAACGTAGCCCAGCTACGCAACGCACTGAGTGCGTGCAGCCCAGCTGCATGTGCGCTCGCAGCCCTGCTGCTCATGTGCAAGTAAGCATTTTCCGCAGCATAGCTGCACATGGACCTCTGCAAATCCTGGCCTGCCAATCGTGGTCTTCTCCAATCCCCTTACAACCACCTTGCCATGGCCCAACCCACAGAACACTCTCTGAACAAGGCTCCAACTGACGCACAGTTGCACAGCGCTATTGCTGCCGCAGCTACAACTGCCTAGGACGGAGGACAATGCACTGAGCATACACGCAATGACGTCTCACAAGCATGTCCGCTTGCCGACTGACTCTGCTAGTCAGTCACTGGCCCCAAACCCTCTCCACAGCACCCTCTATTGGCAACTGTTGGGACCATGCACCTCATCTCCTACAGTTTCTTACAAAACTTGTCACCAAGAGCTTAGCACTCACACTCACGCAGGTATAAGGGACGCCGTCGCTCTCGTTGCGACCGCCTCAATGGCTCAGGTTCACCTTGATACTCAACAGCATCACCGCTAGCAGCATCTCCCTCATCACCCTCACCTCCCTGAGGGTCATCAGGCAACTCGCGATCCACCGCCGGCTCAACAACTTCCTGTCCAAGGCATCAACTACAACTCTCTCTGGCAATGCACCTTCTCCCAAGACCACTGTCTCAGGGCTCCGTGGCGTTCACGGCATCGGCATGGCTCACAGGAACCTTATCTCGCTCATCACCAAACCAACGTTCTCTAATGTCACGCACATGTCTGAGCATGCTGTCTACGCACACCACGTGCTTAGACATGACGCCGGTGACCTAACAGACACCCACTGCTTCATGCACTAGGGCAGTGCGGATTTCACCCACACCTCATCACCAACAGAAAAATTGCTGTTCTCGCAGTCGTCAACCACGTGAAAGTTGACATCAAACGGCACTCGCCAGCAGTACCTAAAGATACCGCTCCACAGAACCAAGCCAGCCTCAGTCTCCTTCTGAGGCGTCACATTGTACCAAAACGTAGCTTCTCAGGGAAGATCCTTCCGCTATCGGCGATCCTCTTTATCGTCCGGTGATTCCTCTCGACGATTCCATTGCCACTCGGAGTGTAAGAGGCACGGAATCGCAGATAAATCCCCACTCATTGGCAAACTGCTTAACAGTTGCTGACCGAAAAGCCATTGAATTGTCCAACAACAATTCATCACACGGCCCACGCTCATTACAACCTCTCGTAAATGAGCAACAATACTTGCTGCTGACTCATATAGGCAATCGAATGCTTTTTTTGACCAAAAAATCAAAAAAGAGATTACTATGGAAAAATGTTCCTAAAACCTTCCTTTACCACGTAGAAACGTCATTCACCCCGAGTTGGCAACCTAACACCCCCAAATTCCCCACTCAGCCCCCGCAGAACTGCGTGCGACTGCAGCTGCAGCGTCTAACTGTGGTTGGTTGCTACAATTTTGTTTTCTTTTTCAGAAATTCGTGACCATTGATAGGGTAGCTTCAGAAGAGTGGGGTAGTGGCTTGGTGGGTTTCTTAGTGAGTGGATATGCTTGTGTGTGTCCATTGAAATGCTTAGAAAGTGAAAGGAAGCAGTCCGCTTGGCCGAAAATCGGTTGAAGCGGAAGCGGAAAGCTACTGAAAGTGCTGAAAATGAAGAAATTGTTTAAATAATAGTGAAAAAACGATAGTCTGTCTAATATCGAAGAGGAAGAACATTTGTTCTTCCTCGCAGCAGTAACAATAGCGAGGTCTGCCACTGGCTTGGCCTAAGGCCTTGCACGTCAACAGCCTTCCGTGCGGACATACGCTCACGCACCTTCACACCACAGCGTCGCACCTTCACACAGTGTACGCATCCTCACGCGCAACTGCCCAGTCATACAGAGAGGTAAGGAGACCCTCATAGAACTTGATCCTAAAAGCCAAATCCCTCAAGGATACCTGTATCCTCCAACCTAGACGCCCCAAGCTGTCTAGGTAAATGTTCACCAACTCGCCAGCTCCAAGCTGACGCTCGGTGAACCACCTCTAGGCCTCCTGCCTAGGCATCTTCTAGGCCTCCTGCCTAGGCAATTCATACTTTGTGATCAAAGTAGTCTTCAATACCTCAACTGAGCAGCATCGCCGAGTCATTCTGCGATACACCCGAGCGACAATGCCGTCGAGCATAAAGCCGATGTCAGCCAACACCAGGCGCTCCAACTGGCAGAACCTCTCCAGGTTCCCAGTCACTCAAGCGAATCAACCGACCGACCCATTGCCGATCAACTTAGGCAGCTGCCTAGCCAACAGGTCCAGAATCGGCCCACGCGCCCGAGTCAGAATGTTGGCCAACATGCCAACATCCACAAGCAAGCCCTGCTTGCACTCAACCAGCGGCTTTGACGATCCCAGATCGTTAGCCCCAACCACCGCAGTCTTCTCAGCCGCCAGCCCAGCCGCCAGCAAAGATGGCTTCTTCAGCCCAAAGCTCTACTGCCTTTATAGCTTGTGGCCAAAAACAAAATTGTACGGTGCACGAACATAGCCCAGCTTTGCACACACACTATGTATGTGTCTCAAAAACACTCGCAGCCCAGCCACCCATGTGCGAGCAAGCCTCTTCAGAAGCCTAGCTGCACAAATCTGCAGCTTGTGGTCTCATCCAAAACCCTCACAACCATGGCCCAACCCACAGAGCATAAATTTGTAACAAAAAAAAACAAAAAACCTACCACATTTCAACGGAAGGAAGGCCTACCAAATCTTTAGCTCAGGATCTCACATAATCCCCGTGGGAACACTAATTATCATACATACAATGGTTGCATCCTCTTTAGGGGTTGCATACTGAAAATCCCCTCAACGCGTTGACTGCAATATAACCAATCGGTGTGTCATACTCAATTTTTTCCTGCTACAAAAGGACCCATCAATGTGCCGTTTAAAAAAGCTTTAACAATCTTTCAAAATTAATGGTATTTAATGGACCCAGTCAATGTTTGGTGGAGTATTTATAGAATTTCCAACTTTTGAATTTAAATTCAAGTTGAATACTGAGCTTCAGGTTAATGCAATGCAGTAAACATGTTAATAATAATTCAACATTAATTAGTTCATTTATATACCTATTGCATTGAACTGACCAATATATGTTAACACCTGGTTTTAATAATTTGTGTCTTATTTTTTCTGACACTTCATGCTAGGTTAGAAAATGCTATTTGATTGCAAAGTAACCTAGTATATTCAGTTTGTTGATTTGGAGTATGCAACTAATTTTGATGCCATTGCTTCTTGAACCCATTTTTTTGCAAAACAGCACAACACGTGTAGATTGGTCCATTTTCAGGCTGCTAATTGAATCTCCTGCTGTCAGACGCATCATGCACAGACATCTGAGAAAGAACATTTCCTTGAAATTTGAAGAAGATGCTCAAATTTTCTTAATATTATGGTTTGATAAGTTATTTTGGTTTAGGCAATAATCAGTCATTTACACCTTGCTGAGGGCACATTGAAAGAGGTTATGTATGATTATGTACATGAAGGCACCAAAATGGTATTCAGTATTATTAAAAAGGAAATTTAACAGAGAACAATCTTGGATATTTCAGGACTTGACCCCCTGATATATGGCTAAATTTCTTTAAGCATGAAATAATTTTAAATGCTTTTAGATACCTTAATGCTTTGAAATTTCTATTAGCATTCAGATTTATTTCGCAAATCCAAGAACAAGGAAAGCCTCCAAAGAATACTGACAACAGGCATCTGCACACTCCTTGTCCAGCTTCGTCAGAGGTGTCACACAAGCTCTGGCTGATATTTTCCACATTTGGTTTAATTGGAGTGTGTGAAACTGTGTATGAGCTGATAAAGCCTAGAAGTATAGAAAATTTTTACAATTTTGAACTCGAGACAATTAATTTCTCAACACATTACTTACCCAACTGCATATTGATATTACTTGGTACCTATTTTTAGTTTGATTGCACATCAGTAACTTAATTGGGAAAAAATTGCGGTATAAGTACATCGATAGTACTTTGTCTAATATTTCTCAATTGACTCAAGAGCATAGTTTACTAAGAAAATGTCAAAGCGACATATAAAACTGGCGAATTGATGACAACAGTGTCCTAGTTTTAGTTTTATTTGGTGAACTATTTTGCACTGTGTTGGACAGGTTTTTTAAACTAACTCTGCAAAAACAAAATAATCAAAAAAATTAACTGAAGATGCAAACCGAAGCTAAGAACAACATTGTAAAGTATATGAAAGTAAGTGTGGCTTCTGATTAAGCATATATGAAATTTTTGGTTTCATTCTTCCTTACTCTTTTGATGTATTTTTTACTTCTCACTTATTGTAGCCATTCAACAATGACAATTTCTCAGTTCTATGTTCAACTGATTATTAATAGACAGATTTAAGCTATTTAAGGAAATTACTTGTGATAAACAAATGAATTTTACAAAAAAATTTGTTGAGAAGCACTTCATAAGTTAGAGCAGCAGATATTTTTTGGAGGCTTGTATACCAAACTCACCATGAATTTGTGAAAATTTATAGATGTCTCTTGACCCCACAGCACACAACCACAACAGCTAGTCTTTCTTCTCTTCAGTGCTGGACATGGAGGACATCAATTTGGTTGGGAGGTGCTTCACCAACTGCAGGGAAAGATGCAACAGTTAAAACAATGCAATAAAAGCATTTCTGCAAAAAAATTACATGTAAGTACAGGAGAAAATTTAAAGAAAAGCAGTCAAAATGTGATTGGCAAATTTTCAGCTTTGCTTGTTCTTCAAGTTTATTTTAAAGCTACACAGCATCCAACATTCCACTTATTGGATGTGAAAAGGAGAACATCATTATTTACACTAAAGCACAGTAAAACTTGTAACCAAAAGGTATAGAAGATAAGCAAACCAAGGTTTATCAATCATTGCTAATGTACTAAGAAATGTAGTAATTTCATGAACATACATAAAATACAATTCACTTCACAAAAAAAAATCAGAAATATCATCAACAGCTTACATTAAATGGAGACAAAAACACTATTCTGTGCAAATTACATTGAACTGACTCTTAAATTTTACCAGAATTAGTAAATTACAAAAACAAAATTCATGAAACAGAAAAATTCAAAATTCATGAAACAATTTTAATTGAACACTCACAGAAGTCACAATTTTAAATAAACACTCCTAGAAGTCCACCGCTTTTAAATTGAACTTCTGCAGAAGATTGCAATTTGTAGAAAGTAGGTACTTACCCGCAGTATGGGAAGGTCTTTCTTCTCTTCAGGTTTCACAAGATCAGGATTACTCTGCAGCTTTTGCCATCCAAAATGAGCTCCTACTATCACAGAAATCATGATAAAGGTGGTAAAATTTGACTTGAGACTTTTCGTCACACGTTCCCAAATAGCGACCATTTTATCTGAAAATTGAAGTAATAGCATATCATACAGCACAAGCCAACACAACCAACCAAAAATTAATGCAAAATACAATTATCATTCAACTAAGTTGGGTTATGAAAGTAAAAGAAGTATGGTAGTAAATTTGGGGCTGGGTTTCCATTGCAAAGATGTTATTACAGGGGTAAAAAAAAAGAACCATTCAGTATGAACTAAAAACATGAAATCTACTAACAAGGCATGTTTGCATACTGGATACCCAGTGTACACCAATAGCAAATTAGAAAGGTAGAGAAAGAAAAGACAAAAACAGCAAAGAAGGAATGAAAACTGAAAGCAAAATGGGAACAACATATGAGGAAATCCCAAAGGCTTACCTATAGCTAGGGTAGATAACCTAACAGTAACTCTCCTGGAGATATCAGTCCCCATAGAATGAGACAGACAAACCTAAATGACTTAAGTCCATCTTATGCTTCCTGCAGAGGTTGCTGAATCAGGGAAAAAAAAGATTACTTCAGCAACTTTAATATGTAGTATAATAAGACGTTTTTTAAAATTGATTTCTATCTGTTGTTACTCTGCTTGAAGATCTGGATCACACTCTGCCTCCTGATGCTGTGGACTTACCACATTTTACAACAGCTTGTTTTTATATTGCAGAAATTTTATGCATTCCTTGCTGAAAGGAAAAACATTTTTCATGCTCATCACATCCAATATATACATATTCAACACAATAAATGCTCAAATTAACAAGTGATTATGTCAATTCTTAACTCAACTTAGGGTTGGACTAATTTGAACTTGACTTGGATAAATTTGAACTTAACTTGGAATAATTTGAAATGAAAAAGGTGTAGTTTTAGCCTGTTGAACGACTATCTTTGAATGTCGCCACTCTCCCCTATGCCGCTGGGAGTCCAAGCCATCCGAAGGAGGGAGGAGTGGATCTACTAACTAGGGGGTAATCGAGGTCTGCCAAAGATTTATCATCATAATCTTGAGTTGCGATGAGATGAGGCTATTTGCCAGTCAACTCCTGATCTCACCCCTTGCCCTCTTGCTTAGAGTGAATAATCCCATAGAACTGGCCCATAATCTTGTTCCCACCAGGTTTTGTGCAGAAATTACAGTAATTATAATAATTATTAAACTTATCATATGCTAAATCCTGAGTTTTCATTCCTTTTCTTCACAGGTGCAATGTTCTGAGCCTGACGTGGTTGTGGAGAGCGGGGAACTATTACCTAATAAAAATAAAAAATACCTGGAGAGAAGAAAACTTCCACAATAATTAATTAACCAACTTACTATTCCATCTTGACTTCTTTATTAGTCATTGAAAGGCACAGAAACCATCAAGCGGAAATTAATACTTGCAGAGCTTGGTTAACCTCAATTCAGTCATTCATTTTTTGTGTAAATAATGACTATGATTTCAATTAATTTATAGCAGATCTTACCACCAATTAATGATGCCATAGCTACCTCATTTGCATAAAGAAGGTTCTTAACAATCAACCCTTTTTATTCCTGAACAAAATTCTTGAACAAAGCTATTTTCATTCATCACATTGTTACTGAAAGTAAATTTGAATCCTTTGTTCCTATATTGGCAAGGGTAGAGATTTAGAATAACAAACTCAACAAAAGTTTGAAAGTGGTGTAGCGGTCAATCCAACAGGATATGTAGACAAATTTGATGCAAGATGGGATTTGAGGTTTTGGCTTCCCACCCAAACAATGTGAAGACAGAATTGATTCCCCCCAAAACCAAGAAATAAATCTACGTTAATAACACATTATTTGGTTGGCTCCTTATTGCTTCTGCCTCAAAGTTGAAAATGAGGGGCAACAGCTGTTGGAACTTTTGTTACAGCCCACAATTTCCTGTAATGCACATACAACATGATGTCACCTTTGAGCTTTCCTGTGTAATAGATGCATGTGAAAAAATCACTCAAGAATCCAGCTGGGCCATTCCACCGTCTTGAACTTGAACGTGAGGGCCGACAGTGTCGGGGCCTTTGTAACAACCTACAAATCCCTCCACACTACTCACAATATTTACACACAGAATTCAGTACCTGTGTAGGTACCAGACTTGTCCAATAGACTACTCAGGCTTCACCAATTTTTGTCACAAGCTACCTACCATTGGACAGCATCACTGGGATTACCAGTGTGTCAAAAACCACCCTCAGGCATGGTGGGTCATTTCACCCCACTTTAGATGACTAGCTCATTCCAGTCCAGTCCTTACTCCAGGTATTTACAAAAAAAAATTCACAGCATCAATTACAGACAAATTACACTCTTGATCCAATCCGGCAAGACAGCTCATACCATTATCATCTTCAGCACAGCAGTTATACCATTGACTTTCACCTCACTGCTCATATACAACATTCTTGAAACTTTCTCTCTCTCTTGCTCATACTTATTACATTTCAGCAATAAATGTTCAATTGTTTCCTCCACTCCCCTGTCACACTGCCAATGTAAGCTATTATTATTCTTATTCCACCTCAACATGAGTCTATTCACACTCAAAGCCTTGCACCTCACAGCAAACAAGAGTTAACCTTCAAAACTACCATCATTGAACATTTTACACTTAGGCAATTTCTTTTGCATATACCAGATTAGTGTAGGCTTTTGCATCAAGCTAAGCATCCACTTATTCAATCCAAACCATTTTATTTCCCTCTCAATCTCTTTTTTTCACCTTTTGCAGTCCTACTATGGTTCTTCACTTTGTCGAGATTACAATCGTAGCTGTGACGTGTGAGGCAATAAGATGCGGTTTCAATACAATATTAGACTCCTGCAAGAAAGAGCCTCTGCTAACAAATTTCTTAAATCATTTTGATAACTGAAAGAAGGCAGTTATTAAGAAAACTAAATAAAACTATAATATAACAAACCGAGCTACAGTATTAGGGATACTAATAACTGCTCGAGTGCTCCCGAGTCCAATTGCTTCAATACAGCTTCAGCGGAAGACGAAGTCGGGGCAACACTTTGCCAGGGGTCTCGGACACCTATTTGCTTTGGCCAGGACCGCAGGCTCCTCTTTGCAGCGCTTCGTACTACCAAACTAAAAACTTCTTTCCCCACCAAGGTCCGTCAAACTGGAACAATTTTGTCTCAACAAAGAACTTGTTTCGAAAGCCAAAGGTGAAATCCTTTTTAATAAATTTTCATAAATGCCTGCTCTGTTTGTATTTTTTGGTAAAACTTGCATTATTCACTAACCTTGTCCAATCAAGAATCAAGGCAAATGTACCATATGTGTCCATAATTGCTTGGATAGCTCTCCACGAAAGTGGTTGGTGCAATCTCCAACATTTGCTGAAAGCCAGTCATCCATAGGTCTCCCAATTCTAACACAAATTATCTTTTGTATACTTAATTTCCTAGCATGCCTTCAACATCTTTTCACCAGATGGCTTACACTCAGATTCCATTCAAATAATTGCTCTACCCACCTGCTATTCTGCACTCTCAATTCTCACCTTATAATTCAACAGAGCTTATTTCATTCATTTTGAAAACAGGCTCCACCCTAGGTCACCTTTTATAGCTTCTGTAGCTGTCCATTTTGGAGCACCCAATGCTAGGCATCCTACTTTATTTTGTATCATTTCCAGTTTTTCAAGGTCACTTCCATTCCAGGCTAGAGTACTCATGTCTCATACCATAAATGACACTAGGTACAGCAACGTAATTCCACATTACTCTCACACATTTATAGTTGTTTGCTCTGTTTCGGGCCACACTACTTAACTGTTCACTCCACTGCATTGCTTTAGCCACCTTCTCACCCTTAGTTCTAGTGCATTCATCTTCTCTTATCATATAACCTAGATATTTGTGTTCTTTTGTTCCACCTATATTGATTTCTCCAATATTCCACAGTCTGTCTCTATCAGTCTCATCACTATTTATAACCATAACCTTACTTTCATTGACACCAAAGTTCAGCTTGAAATTTGTACTATATCCATTCACAATGTCAAGCATCCTTTGTAGTTAATGTCCACATTCACTAACCCTAACCATATCGTCAGCATACAACAAACAACTCAGTCTCTCCTTATGAACATTCAATCCTAAGCCACTCATTCTCAGATGAACTGCTAATTCTTCTGTGTACAATCTAAACCACAGGGGAGACAGTACAGCCCTGTCTCACTCTTAACACTCCTCTCGTGCCCTGTTTCCAAATTTCGTAACTTGTAGAGAGTGCTTGTGTTCTCATACAGACTTTGTAAAAATGTTTACTATCTTTCTACTGAATTCAACTTTTCTCAAAATTTCAAAAGCCTAACACGATTCACTCTGTCATCCGCCTTTTCAATTTCCAGGAATGCTAAATATACCTTCTTATCATCCGTCCTTATTTGCTCAATTATTGCACTCACTACAAACAAATTATCCTCCCCACGTCTATCTTGCCTAAAAGCATTCTGTTCTTCTCCCAGGACTCCTGATTCTTCAACTAAATATTTCATTTTCTCATTCAACATACCACAAAAAATCTTAAATACAATGTCAGCCAGGGCAATTGTCTGTAATTTTTAATTTCTTTCAAAATCTTATGTCTACCCTTACGCAATAGAACTTCATTACAGTTGTTCCAGTCATCTGGTACTCTCTCACTCTTCCATATCTCGTCAAATAAACATTTCAATATGTAAACTCCGCATTTATAGAATTCACATGAGATCTTATCACGACCACAGGCTGTTTTTTAGTTTTTCACTTTCTTCAAAAACGTACAATCTCTTCACAAGTGATTTTGTCTTCCATTTGCAGCTCATGTTTGTCAATCAGAAAATTTATATGTTCATCATCTGTTACCTGCTCATTCATTCCACCAATGTCCTATCAGTAGTTTTCAACTGCTTTCACCATTTGCACCCACCCTATCTCGCACATTGCAACCACTGACTACTAATTCGTCGACTTGAACTTTACTGCCTCGATCATTCCCTTGTATAAACTTTTGCCACTCTTTTATTCCATTCGGACCTTTATTTCTTAGATTTTCAACTTGGTGTCTCTCCTCTTTAACTCTAGCCTCATTAATCATTCTCTTTACTTTCTTCTGCTGGTCTTTGTACTCATTCCATGCACTCTGCCATTCATCCTCAGTAATTCTGTGTCTTTCATACATTTTCCTCATATTGCATTGTGTCCTATTTAATGTCTATCTTCTCATTTGATATTCCTTTATCTCATTTGTAAACCACCTAGCATTCCCTGTTCTTTCCTAGCATTTTATTCTACCAATCTTTTGCTCTGCCACATCATCCAATGTTCTCGCAATCTCATCATTTAGGTCATTTACATTTCCACCTCTGTTCCAGTTACATCTACTCAACTCATTTTTAAATTCTTCCCAGTTTGCCATTTTTTATTTGCCAATTTTCTTTTACACTCCTGACCTTCTGCATTGACTTCTTTCCACCCCAATTATATTCAAGCACTAGCATTTTATGGTCACTATCAATATCAAAATCATCTTCATCTACAAACATTTCTTTGACACACTCTTTTGCTCTACTATTCACTAACATATAGTCAATTGCAGTTTTCCATTCCCTGCTTTGCCATGTATGCAAGCCATTTCCTATTATGACATCCAGATTTTCCAGTTCATTTTCATCACATAAATCAATCAATTTTTGTCCATTTGCATTCACAGGTTCACCAAGTATACCAACATGGCCATTCATGTCACCCATCACAATCAGAGGGCACCTGCAGTGTTCTCGTACTATCCTTGTTAATATCTCATACTTTTTTGCATTCTCTTCATGAGCTAAAATCCCCTCAATTGTCATATAACATACAATCACAATCACACATTCTCTGGCATGCAATCTTTCACACTTCATTGCTATGAAATTTTCACTCTCAGGTTCATTTCCAACAGAAAGTTCTTCTAATTTCCAATTTAAAGCATTCTTTATTATCAGACCAACTCCACCACCTCGTTTTTGCCAACTTACACGCCCTTTTCCTATCACATGATACTTATTCTCCTTACATGTTAAACTGGCTCTCTCACGCATTTGGGTCTCTACTACCCCAACGCAATCTAAATTCTCATTCTCAAATTCCGCTACAAGGTCATCCAACTTTCCAGCATTCCATCCACGCACATTTATACTTCCAAACCTCACAACACAATTGGACAATTCAAGACATTCTTCACTTTTGCTCTGACAGATTTTCATTCATCCTGTTCCAACTTCCATCATGATATGAGTAGCCCTGATCCACTGGACGTATCTCTTGTAGAGTTTTATCTCACCTTTATTTGTAAGATGGACTCTGTTTCCAAGAAAACATCCATCCTGAATCACGCCATCCATATCTAGAAAGCTGGAACCCAACTCACGCTTTCTCACACTCTCAGCCCTCATACTCATAATCTTTTCATGCACCTCCCTATTTACTTCTTTGTGCACCCTTTCATACTCATCATCACAAGCAGGCCTTCTGAGAAGACTCGTCACAGCCACTATAACATTCTTCTTTCGTGCACTTTCAACCACTTTCATAATTGCATTCACCGTGTGTTCTTTCCCACATTCAAGCAATCAATTGCCACCTCCTTGCAGTACAATCATACCTTCATTCATTCCATTTATCAATCTCTCAGCATGGCTACAAATCTCTTCCACTCCTTTTCCTCTCATGCTCGTACATCCACTACCACTACTGTCACTCATCCTTACAAACCTATCCACATTCTTCACCATGCTATCTCCACATATTCTAATCATAGGTCTCACTCTCCCTTTCATACTACTCTTTCGTTCAATTCTTTCACTCACTTTGTTCATTTCATTCATTTTCCTTTCACTCACTTCAACTACAGATGCACGCACCTCATGCGGCACATCATCAGGTTGCTCACTCACTCTCTCTTCATTTGCACTTCTTTCATCCTGCTCATTCATCTCACTACTCTCATCTGTCACATTTGCATCCTTTTTTGCCTTAACATCCATTGCATTTTCACTCCTTGCACTATTCTCATTCTTTCCTTCTTTCAGATTCCTTTCATCCTTTAAATCACCCTCTAAAGCAGCCATCAAAACTGTCAACCTCCTCTCTCAGCTTCTCTCTCTCATCAATCAGGCATTTCCAGCATACAAACTTATACCTCTTCAGTGCTCTCTTACTCATCCTTTTCAAGCCTTTGCATGCATCCATATCCGTCTAAAATTTACAGGCACACAGAATCCACTCAGTCTTCCCATCTGCACCTCCAACCCTAATAACACTACTTTCCCCATTACACGCCATTCTCACCCACAACACTTCTATCTCAGTGCAAACTTACAGGCAAATACAGAACTACCAGTCAAACACTAGTCACAAGTTGCAAGTCACGGTTCAAACGCTTGGTCGCCACTCTCAAACAACAAAAATCCTACTCTCACAGTCACTCCACACAAAGTCACACACTATACTCATGTGAATATACAAACTATACCAGTTTTGAGGAATTTCACTTTTAATCCAACACAATTTAGTCAGAGGATCAGTAGCACCTACACGACTCACGGTCACGAGGCGTTGTCCGTGTCAGTAGCACACGTGAACACCAGCGCATTCTTCACACTACTCCAGAAATGCTAAATATACCTTCTTATCATCCTTCTTCATTTGCTCAATTATTTCACTCACTACAAACAGATTATCCTTGCCACGTCTATCTTGCCTAAAATCATTCTGTTCTTCTCTTAGGACTCCTAATTCCTCAACTAAATTTTTTGTCTATAATTAATGTACTCATACCTGTCACCTTTCCCCTTGTTCAACAGAACTACACATGCGTTACTCCAATCTACCGGCACTTTACTAGCCTCAAAACACACATTAAATACACGTACCAACCATTCTACGACCACATTTCCTTCTTTCTTTAGACATTTCAACCGTGCAACCATCTATCCCTGGTGCATTGCCATTTTTCATCACATCTAAACCCTCTTTCACTTCTACACTTCTTATTTGACTTTTATTCACTTCACCAAACACAGGCATTCTAACATCGCTTCCAACAGCTACCACTCTCGCAACCCTGTCATCCTTCACGTTCAGCAGTTCCTCAAAATACTACGCCCATCTCTTCCTCACATCACAACCCTCTTCTAGTAACCTACCATTAGCATCCTTCACTCTTGAGTTGCCTCACTCTCCACCTGTCCTTTCCAAATTCTATTCATTTCCTGCCAGAAAACCTTTCTTCTCTCCATGAAGTCCCCTCCCAACTTCCTCCCCCACTAATCATCTGCTGCCCTCTTTGCTCTCCTTACCATTCTTTGTACCTCTTTCTTCCTCTCCTTATACTCTTCGAAATTTTCTGGCTGCACCTTAAGGTAAGGCTATACCATGCGTTTTTTACTGCGCAACCTACAAGCATTTTTAAGCCCATGAACGTGATTCCATGCATGAGCGGCTACACTATGCATCATGCTGTCATGCATGCATGGCTCAGTTGCACAGCGCCGCCTTTCGAAGATGGATGCAGAGGAAACTGCGCTGTGGTCAATTGTTCTCGCATGTGCGATAAAGAAGAAAAAGAAGAAAAGAACATGGACAAAATCTTGGCTTATGCAACGAGGTTCTTTGGGCAGTTATAATCGAATTTTCAGTGAACTCCGTTATAACGGGAAAGACTTTTCAAACTACTTGAGGGTTCCAGTGCACATTTTTGATAAAATATTATCTATGGTGTCTCCCCGAATTGAGCGCGAAGAAACCCATTTGCGAGAAGCTATTTCACCAGGAGATCGACTGGAAGCAACCTTGCTATTTTTGGCTTCTGTTACATCATATTCACGTTTACAATACTTGACCCGCATCTCAAAATCAAGTTTGCGGATAATCATCCCCGAAACTTGTGAGGCAATCTACATGGCCTTGAAAGAAGAATATCTGAAGGTAAGTTAAGAAACACAATTTGACAAAACTTTTGATAAACAATATCCTGAGTAAACATTTCCATAAAAAAACTGAGATCTCTGTTAATATTTTATAATCTTTTATTGCTATGTTATTAACATTGCACTATATTAAATAATACGTTTTAATTGCATAAATCAAAAAGATTACACGTTAAAAGCAGCAGAAAGGTGATTTTTTAATTCGTCAAAGCTGTCCAAGTACACAACATCGCTTACAATTTTCTTTGTTATTTTCGACCGGCAGGCCGCAGCCGAGACATTACAAGAAACACTTTGTCCTACTCGAGCGACTTTAGACTTTAGTCCAACACTCGTAACTTTTTAAAGAATGCACTCATCGACTTCAAATTACTCTCAAATGAAAGAGTGAAACATTCTCTGTTTCCCATATTGAACACACGACCACAACCCTAACGGTTTTCTGGAAAATATAGAAATTCTTCGAAAAGCCTATCCGACTGGCGCGCCGTCGAAAAAACTTGGATTCGCCTACTCGTATCTTTTCAAAGAATGCATCTATCGACTTCAAATTACTCTCAAATGATAGAGTGAAACATTCTCTGTTTCCCATATTAAACACACGACCACAACCATAACGGTTTTCCGGAATATATAGAAATTCTTCGATAAGCCTATCCGACTGGCGCGCCGTCGAAAAAACTTTGATTCGCCTACTCGTATCCTTTCAAAGAATGCATTTATCGACTTAAAATTACTCTCAAATGAAAGAGTGAAACATTCTCTATTTCCCATATTGAACACACGACCAATATGGTCGCCCAATAATTGAGAGAATTGTTTTCTTTCCACTTACTGCGCTTATTCCTCTCGGAAATACTTTGCCAATTACCATTTCTTCACCACTTTTATTTAGAAAAATGATAATTAAGTAGAAGAACTCACCTTTGCGCATCTCCCCGTAGATGTGAACGTTTTTTTTGTGAAATATACCTTCAAACGAACTCCTCCGGTAGGAGGTTCTTTTGCTTGTGTCGCATTTTAACTGTTGCACGTAAAAGCGAGAACAAAAATAAGTGAGTATAAGACTACTTAATTTGTCGCAAATCCAGCCTTGCTCCTTACTAAAGTCCCGTGCAAGACAGCCCATATCTTTCATAATTAGGGACTAGGTCTGCTTTTATAACAAACTGGCCTAAAAAGTAAGATCGCTGACTATTTATGACAAGCGGGGCAATGGTGGGAGTGCTTCACTTTCCTGGCGACCTTAATACCCTTGGACATGAATAAAATGTTCGTTTGTCTTTACGAGCGAATCCGAAGCCTCAGCTACGGATCCGA
>JACJUY010010590.1:6108-28516 GCA_014220935.1 Platorchestia sp. MABIK
CAACTCTAGTATAATTTTAATTTAACTAAGTTCAACCGCACGCGTAATCTGTCTACGCAAATGTTATCCAAATTTTTGTCGCACAGGATGAATAGAAGACAAAAGCTTATTCAGAATAAGCAATAACACGAATAATCCTTTCTATTCCCAGCATCTTTTTTGCAGAACGCGGGACACCAACTTCCCGAGTAGATTCCAAATCTTTCACTCGACATCACAAGATGTGTCTTACTTGGCACAATTTTTCAAATATCATTGATACAGTCAGGAGTAACACTGAGAGGAAAACAACTTTGGTCCTTGGTTCATACCATGATTTTCATATATCATTGATACCGCAGGACTGACACTGAAAAGAAACAATTTTGGTCCTTGGTTCATCTCATGATTCCGTGGTTCATCTCATGATACCGTGGTTCATCTCATGATACCGTGGTTCATCTCATGATACCGTGGTTCATCTCATGATACCGTGGTTCATCTCATGATACCGTGGTTCATCTCATGATACCGTGGTTCATCTCATGATACCGTGGTTCATTTCATAGCAAGAGAACAATAACGAAATAAATCAGTTTAGCGCTGAGAAACCTCTCAATGAACGTGATGAGGCCGCCGAAGCTTGACCAAAATCAGCGGGTGATCGAGGTGATGGCGGAGGAAGTGCCCAATTGTCTCATCCGAACTAGTCCCTTTCGAAACCATTAGGTCATTAGCCACAGTTGGCGCCACGGACTGAGAGGAACAGATCGAAAGTACAGCAGGAAGACACGCAAACCATGATGAAAGTTAATGGTGCTAAAGAAGACTACATAGCTACATTCAAACGAAAGTGTCTGACCAATCGACGCCCTGCTCTGTGTCAGGGTTTGGAGAATGGCACTGTGACCCAATACGCACCGATAAGAACAACAGAGAGGTGAAGGATTTTTGCAATTATGTTACGTCATTAATTTTAATAAATAGATTCATTCACTAAAGCAAATGCAATAAAAATTTCCGATGAAGGTTTTTGATGAACTGTCCACATTACCTCTCTTGTCCCTGCATGTACCCAACATAACTGACCCACGCAGAAATGCTACGTCATAGAAAATCTGGAATCATTCGTTTTTAATCAAGTATAGAGGCCATTTTCACACAATAAGGAACGAGTCTAGAAATGAAAAGCTTCAGAATGAGACTTGATTGCAAATATGTGCTCGACGTCACCCTTTTGCAGCATAAATATCTAGAATCCTGTGCATAGCACAGCACTTTACCAAATAAGTCCCCGAATCTAACAACACTACGGCAAATATTTCACTGTGCTCTAAATGAGCTTCGTTAATACCTCCGTTCTCGACTAGCAGCAGTTATCATGGGATCTCAAATGACAGACGACCTCTCATGACAATTACCCTTCGTGTTTTTCAAAAGCAAAGAAAGTTGAGAGTTCACATGCGTCCAGTCAAAGAGGCCACGGGAGGAGGGAGGGATCAATTAGAAGGAAGGAGGGGCGAGGAGGATTGGAGAGGCAGGGTAGCGGGACACCCACTCGCCACAGGGCGACTTCGCTTCCGCTCCCACATCGTTCGCAGATCACCGGGCCCGAGACGTCTTTTTGTGGCTCTTTTATCAAGTAGCAATGAAGTTCGCAGCAGCAGCCGTACTCTGCCAATTGCCCGGTGTCCCGCATAGAGAAAGCCCCAAGCACCTCCATCCTACCAACTGGTAACAATCACGACGTAGGTTTCGATCACGACCCAATTGCTGTGGGCTGTTATTTGTTATTCTGCGCGATGAGGAGCGTGACCGCAATAATCTGTAGTGCTATTTTAAGACGTACTCCTAAAAAACTGTGATCCTTTCGTGACAGGTTTCCAGACGCGCTGCAATATCGCGTAATTGTCCTTTAGGGTGGCTAACTGCCTAATAAAACCGTAGACATATAAATCAATGAAATAGAATAGAACGTCTCTAGTTTTTGGCATGACAGTTTCTATGGTTAAACCATTTTCTCATTGAAAAATAAAGCTCTAAGGTATTAATACAACAACATGAAAATTAATGAAATCAACAGGGTAGATGATAGAAAAGAACTTGCACAAATTTTTGATTTGAAATATCCCCAACCAACAAGATCCAGAGCTCAAACTTGCTGTCATTATCCAGCAAGTTCCCCAGTGGATATAACTACCTTGGAACTTATTACGCTACTCACAATATAGTTAAATCATCGTAACAATGTCAAGCTTACAACCCACAACACGTCAAGTCAAATATCTGAAGTTGAGCAACTAAGTTCAACAGGAAGAGTTCAGAGAAATACGGGGGAACCAAAAAGGGGAGTCAGTGCTGGCTGAGGAATATTTCATATAATTCACTGAAACAGCCTTCCATTCACAAACTACAAGGATTTTAAAACGAGGACATTGTTATTCAGTCTGTAATTATTGTTTCCATAATAATTAGAGACTCGGCGAAAGGCGATCTAAAAAAAACAGAAAAGGGAATCTATGCATTACAAGTGTTTTCACAAAGAAATCCCATGCATAGAATCAGCAAATTAAGGCGGTAGAGTATGAACAGACAATAAGAAGATGGCGAAGAAGGCATGGAAACTGGAAGAAGCAAAGGAGGCACGAGAGATTAGAAGCCCCGAAGGCCTATTCAATAGCTGAGGCTTCACTCCCTACAGCTTCGCAAACCTAACTTACCTAAACCTATTGCCTATCCTTTGCCCCTGAGAAGCAATTTTAAGCGAGGTTATCAGTTCACTCGTGCAGGAGCCTTTCTCAGAGAAATTAGTGATATCCAAGGCACCTTTTTGAGAACAAATTACGGAAAAATGTTCACAAGAAAACAAAAGTATAAGTTCACGTGAAATAGCAAAGTCCCGGTGAATTTAACATCTAACTTGATGAAGCGTAGCAGTTTCTACTGTGTTCACTTGCTCCACGGCGAGCAGCAATGCCCGACAGGACCGATGGAACACAATACGCTACACAGCAGTACCGATAAAGCTTAGCGTTTTCTACAGTGAACATTTGTCTCGCGACAAGCAGCAATGCACGACAGGACCGATGGAACACAGTAAGGTTGCACAGAAGCACCGAAAAATAGCACGCTTGCAGCAGTCGGCGCTGCCCTACACCGCTGCGACACACGTGTTGCTTCACACGGTGGGGGGAGTGAGACCAGCGATGAAGGGGCCTCAAAAAGTCACAAAGAAGAGCGTGTAACGGTCGCACAACAGCACGCGTACAGATGGCAGAAACAGCGTCCATAAAAAGAACGCAATCGATAAAACATGAGTTTAATTTTGCAGAAGAGAGGACTCCGAGGATAGGTGGGTATGGGTATAAAATCTGAGTCCTGAAAGTGATGAGTAATTGAGAAAATGGAAACACGGCAATAAAAACATGAAGCGAATTTTTTAATTTTTGAAGAGAGAATTGATGGACCGCTGCATTATAAATTCGAGGTTTTCATGTAATAAATGCAAAAACATAAATAAGAGTAAAAACAAAAATTGGACAAGAAGCAGAATACCGATAAACAAATATTGCTGTATAAGATAAGTTATCTTAAAACTTCTCAACCAGAGTGAAGGTGTTCTCAAGAGTGGAAGGAGAAGGTTCTATTTAGTGAGAAATTTAGGAAACGGGGAATTTACGTATCAGGTATGTCCCCAAACTCTCCGCATGGAAACAAGCATAAAAGAAGTTTATGAAACAAGATAAAGATTGGAGACGAAAGTAATAGTGCTGAGAAAAATACAGCCCGAACCAGGAAAAGATGGTCGGTAATTCAAAAACTATTCTATTTCAGCAAAACGGAGGCCTACCTTATCTTCAGCTCAGGACCTCCTATCTTGCTCGAGGAAAAAACAGCTATATTTTCGTCCATGATTAATTAACGGTGACAACAAAAGAGTGAGGTTTGGCCAGAACAATTTAAAAACAGAAAAGCTGGACATTTTCAATCACACATTCTGCATTTTCAAATGTTTCTCCCGGCACTGCCATGGCGCACAATGATAGCTGGTGTTCTGAGCTGGAATAATTCCTGAAAGTCACGCAAATTTCCTGTGAACAAATTTACATCAGAGAAGACATGACTTTCAATATGAAACCTCGCAGAGGATTTATGTTCCAATCAGTATACTTGCAATCGAAATCGGGAATTTCTACTGCGTCAAACTTTGTTAACCAACGTAAATATTTTTCACATTGACTTTCCTCCAAGTGAATAAATTGAATCATGTTAAATTAAAATAAGGATTGAACATGACTAATATGACGTGGTCATTAAAAAATTAATGAGAAATAATAGCACAATTAGTAGTGGAATTAAAGAATTTTAATGCTCGATATGGCACACACCTTTATGGACTGTTCTCACGCAAATGATGTATTGCATTCAGTCGGTTTTTTTTTTTAAGTATTTGATGGCAAAAAAAATTCACATCACTCCTCTTGATTGAACAATATCTAAAACTCGCATCGAAATGAACAAGTTCAATTAGACAGCAGGATTTAGTGTATCATAAAATGTTTGATGGTTTTGATGATTTATAAAAGCAATTCTGACAGTCAACCTAACACAACGACGGCACACTCACTAGGACTGCAAAGTAAAACTCTGCCAAAGCGAAATCATTTCCAACAAAAAGGAATCGAATGTTAGAAGTTCTGTGGTTAACGCGTTCCCCAATTAGCGGATCCAATCAAATGACTCTTATTCTTTAGAGTCTGCAAGGCAGGGTTAGAGGGCAAGGAGAGGGCAGAGAAGACTTCGTCGTGGGAGATTGAAGAGAAGGAGGAAGAGGTCCAAGTCCTGAGCGAGGTTCATGCATTCTCGCCCGTCAACATACTCCCGGCAAACACGACTGAGAAAACCTTGTCGACCAAACTCGGCGAGAACACAAACACGCAAACATGACCGGGCCAACGCGTGTGCATATAACGGACTCTGGTAAATGGTAAAAATACGGCGATCGTATACAGACTAGGACCAGGCTGAAGCCCTGCAAAAAAAGGGGTGGAGAGAATTCTCATAGCTAAAAGCAACACTCGTAGCCAAGTTTTCTGAGAATCGGCCAGTGATGTTGTATCATGGCTAAACATGAGGCAGAGACACAAACTTAACACTTCGTACACGATGATGCCATCGCCCTTAAACAATTTCTTTCGTGCACTGACGGAGGAACTCATGTCAGGAAGCGTGAAGTGCAAGACTTATCCGTAACTCAATAAGGAATAACTCTATTGAAGCATAACGTACGCGAAAGCACTAACATTTTGGGCATCTGGAAATGTCATCCATTGTTAAGAACCACAGCCACGCTGTACAAAGACTGTCAGCACTTCTTGTGGCAGCAGAAATATATTTTATATATTTCGCGTCTTGTTTGATCTTTTTGGAGAAACGAGAACTATTACTGTAAAAAGGTAGAAGAGAGTCCTTTAAAAAATTATATTAAGCAGAAAAAAGAGCAGCATAATAATATCTATAGTGTTGGTCACTCCTAAATCCAGTTTAAAGGAGGTGAGCTGGAGTACATGAGAAAATTAGAATGTGTTTAGTCGCGTGTGCTTGCGTATGAAAGGATTAGAATAATTTTAGAATTCTGCAGACCTTCGCGTAAATGAAATAAAGTTCAAAGGAAAGTACCCGCTTTAATACAATAACTGCTTCGTGCTTCATAAGGGGTCACTGAAGGAATTCCTATAAAGCTAGTAAAAAAACGGTGTTGATGAACAACATTTTTAAACACAGTGAATCAAAACCAAGTGAAGGAACGTTCCAAGAAATTTTTAGTCCATTCCAGTGTTAAACATTGTAACACAGTTTAATTAGAGTTGAACACAGAACATCAGTATATCTCAGTTTATCCCTGTCGTTGAAGGGTAAAAGAAGTCGGTGAAATAAATATTCAACAACCGAGACTGGGATGAGTTCAATGTTGAATATTGTAACAAAGTTCAATTCAATGTTGTAAGAGAGTTGAATTTAAATTCAACACAATACCTCAGCTGAAGTGTAAAAGGAGTCGGAGAAATAAATATTCAACACCCGAGACCATGCAGGATGAGGGCAAGAGTGAGCAGAGGACTAAGCGCACACGTGGTGGCGTGGGAGAGCCGAGACAAAGAACTCATCACGAGGCAAGAAAACTGAGCAACACCAGGGCACTCGCTCCAAGTCGAGAGAGAGAAGGGAAAAATTCATAAAAAGAGAGGGGGCAGCATTGAACGTATTAGCCACGCGTTCCCAAATATGAGAGCAAGACACAAAAGTGACGTTCATCGTACGCAACTCATTTGGGTGCCGGCTGCACCAAATTAGGACGAGGGCAAGCGAGGGGGGACCAGCAAAGCGGGTGGCACGGAAGCTGGCACAGTGCGCCGAAACAGGGATATTGAGTGGAGAACTCAGGTGAGATTGATATGGTTTGTCGATCACAAGACTTGGGAGTAACTTGAAAGTCGTAAGACTTAAGAGTAACTTATAGAAAAAAACTATTCTGGGGAACTCATGAGACAGGAGCGCGATGAAAATAAAGTGGTTTGTCGATCACAAGACTTGGGAGAAACTTAAAAAACTATTCTGGAGAACTCATGTGAGACAGACGCGATGAAAATAATATGGTTTATCGAGCTCAAAACATGGGAGTAACTTAAAAAACATTCGTACCAATGCTACATGCTTTTTGTTGAAAACATTTTATTTGGCTTGATATAAAACCTATTTCTGAGATGAATTATTGAAATTTTTAGTAAAATCAGTCTGTTAAAAACATTGAAGACATACGAGTGAAGAAATCAAGCACTTAAAAACTAGAAACTCGAGATCGCATCACAAATCCGTAGCGCCTGTTAATTCATTATTATCATTTTTATTTGAAGCTCGCATGAAATGCCCTCAAAAGTTGATCAAGGGCCTGCGTGCCTACAACGTAACCACACTGTGAACAGTGCGTTGTGATACAGTGAATGTTCGCTCTTAAATTGGTTCTTCATTAGGAATTTCAACTACTAGAACAATCGTAATAATTTAATTCAAATTCTAACAATAGTTTCCATTCACTCAGGGTCGACCTTGATGGTGAAATAAATCGAGCTTTATCCTTAAAAATGCAATAAATTCTTTCTTTCCCCCTCACACTGCTACGGAAGCGTAGCGAGATTACTCGACTGTTCATCTCTGCAGTGGCTCTGAAAATGGGTTTGCATTGCGGCAAGCATTCAGATTGATTGATCATAAGTTGGTTTTAGCATCCCTTACCACAACAAAGATGTTCAAAGGGAGGAAGGATGAAGGCACCATTTAGTATGGAGTTAAGGGAACACGGGATCTATGCACAAGGTATGTTCCCGCACAGGATTCCGTTCGCATAGAAACAGAAGGAAGTTCTGAAGGAAGTATCTTAAGAAGGAAGTTAATGAAACAAGATAAAAGCTGGAGATGAAAGTTAGAGGTGCTGAAAAATAGGACAGCAGTGAACCAAAAAAAGATGGTCCTTTAACTAAACAAAAAAAATATTTCAACAAAAACAAGTCCTGCCTAACTCTTAGCTCGAGCCTTCATTTTCCCCATGGGAGTGACGAACATTCAGACGCAATATTCTTGAGCCTAATATTTGCCTCGACAGTAGAGGTCGCATATAACTAACAATGCTTTGAAATCAATTTTAAAGTGACACGACAGTAGAGATCAAATGACAAACGATACTCTGAAACCATCCTTAAAGCGGGATACAGATTTGAACGATTCAGAACACGAAAACCTATCAATGACATCGTCAACGAAAGACATCGATCATATCCATCTATCCAACCAGAAAACTGATGATCACGACAGACCAGAACACAAAAATCCTCATCCATCCTGACTTCAGCAGAAATCCCTGCAATCAATTTTCAAAATTAAAAACGAAACATTCGAATACAAAAATGTCCAACGTACATTTATTCGTAAACTTCAAAAGAGATGATGGAGAAGACTTAGGAGTCGATAAGAGCGGTCATGAGCGATAAGGGCCGGTGACCCAGGGGTCAGAACCCTCTCGCCCAACCTCTCCTGATGTCACCCCCACCCGATGCCACGGTCACGACCATCACAAGTACGGCCAAGCTTCGTGCTGACTCCACCCTGCTCCACGACCACCCCAAGTCTCCTGACTTTCCAGCGGCAGAGTAAACAACAGGCAGGCTGGCCGGACGCGCCCTCGTACGGGTGCTGCTTCTGCGTCTGTTTTGCTTCTACCGTTCCAATCAGTTTTGTCTCTGTTGCTTCTACCGTTCCAATCAGTTTTGTGTCTGTTGCTTCTACCGTTCCAATCAGTTTTGTCTCTGTTGCTTCTACCGTTTCAATCAGTTTTGTCTCTCTTGCTTCTACCGTTCCAATCAGTTTTGTCTCTGTTGCTTATACCGTTCCCATCAGTTTTGTTCGGGTGACATCAGTTTTGTGTTGAGGTGTAGAAGAATTGATCAGACGCCAAAGTTCAATTGAGTTGCAAGGCAAGACATGGCGCACAATTTCGCCTATGAAGCGAAGGCTTTAACAAATCAATAAGAAGTCACAAAATTTACCATTCCAATCGCTTTTGCTCGGATGACGTCAGTTTTTTGTTGAGGTGTTGGAGAATTGATCAGACGCTCACACTCAATTGAGATTGAATTTTGAATTCAATTGAATTGCCAACAAGACCAACTAACTGTCAAGGTTTGCATACTTTCGCATATGAAACGAAGGCTTTAATAACTCAATAACATTAATCCCTTTTAAGGGTAGATTAGTTTTAGACTAGTAGACTTTAAAGTACACACCGACCGATACGGTAACCTCTTCGTAGAACAATCTAACGAGTTAATTAGTGATTCATTTTCTATTTTCGTAAGAGTTCGTACATGAGAGATGTTTTCAAGTCGCTGTAGTGCAGTGTAATGTAGTGCAGTAGTTTGATGCTCCATTTCCTGCGGCTAACTAAAAATTCCAATGATTTCATCCAGCTCTCTGATTTTGCATCCCTCCACACGTCAAACACTACAATTGCTCAAAAAGCGCATAATGTAATTCCCATCGTACAACGCTTACAAGATGTGCCAAAAACAAACAACCCTAATAAATACACCAAAAACGCAGTTCAAACACTTACAAAATACACCAACAACATACATAAAAACACTGACAAATATACTCCAGAAACACACATATAAACCGTTACAAAATGCACCAACAACACACCAAAAATCCTAACAAAATGCCCCAACAACACGCATAAAAAACTAATAAAATGCACCAAAAATACACATGAGCGATAATGAATAATTTTCGCACCCCTATATACACGACAAACACAACACAACACCGCCACCACACCCAAGTCCCCCCAGACCTAGCACCACACACGGTCTAACCCCACCCTCCATCCCACTTCACCCCTCCTCCGTCCATAGCTCGCACACCTTCCATTCCAGAATTCCCAGTGTGCCCAGGCTCACGACTGGAGCCACAGGGTATGGTCTCACAGAGCTGGGTAAGGAACCGACAAGTTTCTCTTCGCCCACAAAAAAGCACGGACACGCGCCAGAGACACACGCCACAACTCTGCGTGCTATGAGCCAGCACGAAGAACATCGCAATTCAACAAAACCGAAAATGCGTTGTGAAACCCAGTATTCTACAGCCCGATAATGGCACAATATTCGCAGCAATATTTTCCAAATCGGAAATTAAACATCTTTTAACAAGGTACAAGTGTTCAAAAAAGCTCGGATAATATCAGTTTTCCCAATAATGGCACACTATTCGCAGCATTATTGTCAAAATTGGAAATTAATCATCTTCTACAAGGTAAGAGTGTTCAAAAAATTTGGATAGCAGTTTTCTTGTTCAAAAAGCTCGGATATCAGTTTTTTGTAGAGGTGTTGAAGAATTGATCAGACGCCAACATTCAATTGCGATGCAAGGCAAGACAACTAACGGTCAAGGTTTGCATACTTTCGTGGATGAATCGAAGGCATTAACAAATCAATAGATTAGGTCATTAGTTAGTTTAAGCCTCCCTATCCGCAACAAATCTGATCCAAAGAGAGGAAGTAGGAAGGCACCAATTAGTATGGAGTTAAGGGAACGCGGAATCTATGCAGAAAGGGCACAGAAACTGTTAGTTGGGAAAGAAGATTAGGAAATAAGATCGAAGTTGAAGAAGAAAGTAGCAGGTGCGGAAAAACAGGACAGCAGTGAACCGTGAAAAATGGTCCTTGACATTGCAAAATACATTTAATTTCAACAAAAAGAAGGCCTACCTAACTCTTAGCTCGGGCCCTCACATTTTTCTCCTAGGAGTGTTAATTCCCATAGATACAATAGTTGTATCGCCCTGAGGAGTAACAAATCAATAAAAATCTGAAAAATATGTATGAAAGGTATACTTTCCTAACAGCCGAAGCTGAAAAATTTGTTTTTGACAAGGCAAACTAGAGCATGAAGACTGAAGTTGCTGCTCGAAACCTACGCGGTTCTCTGCAGCACCCTTTTCGTTGTCTCGCCCTCGACACCCATCAAGTTTTTTCATTATTCTTTTCTTTCGAGGGCAGAAAACATGGCAGCTGATTTTTGCCCCACGAGCTATACTAACGCTCGCAATTTCAACATTTGCTAAGGAGGTAGCGTTCAACGACCAAGCCTATTAAAAGCGTGCGTCTTCTTTGGATTGAATAATTTGGAATTGTGAACTCTTCCCCATTGACTCTTGCGCCATGCCGCACGAGCTTTACTAACGATCACAATTCCATTGTTTGCTAAGGAGGCAGCGTACACCGACCAAGAATATTACAAGCGTCTTCTTTGGATTGAATAATTTTGTATTGTGAACTCCATTAACTCCTGCGTCGGACCCTCCTCCGAACACACCGGCTCGCCAGCACGTTCCACTCCACCTAGCATCGCTTGGCAGATTAGAATAGAAGCCTCAACTGCTAAAAAACCGTTCCGATGAGAGAAAGGAGGAAGGCACCATTTAGTATGGAGATAAGGGAACGCGGAATCTATGCAGAAGGGGGTACAGAAACAGTACGTTAAGAAAAAAGTTGATGAAACAAGATAAAAGTTGAAGAAGAATGTAGTAGATGCTGAAAAACAGGACAGCAGTGAACCGAAAAAGGTGGTCCCTAACATAACAAAACCACTTTTATTTCAACAAAATGAAAGCCTACCTAACTCTCAGCTCGGGAGCACCGCTCGGCATGTCTTCACAGTCCCATGCAGGTGCGCCTAAAATGACAAGGGACCAAAGTTGCTCTCCAGCCACGCATGTCACGACCGACTTTCCACTATGACAAAAGAGATGAGGCACAAAAACGTTACCCTTTTTTCCCCTCCCACACTCGCAGTACTTTAAAGATGTTCTATAGAATCTTGAAGATCTTGTGTAATTTTTGGTTGCGTTGCAAATCAGCGTCTACGGAGACTTATGGGGATAAAGATTCTATTGAACTATTTTAATTTTTAAATAATAAGCAAAACACGCCTGACTAACAAATCTAGATAATAAGAGTAAAAACAATGAGACGCAGATGTTTGGAAAAAAATAACGTGCTTCAGAGCACAGTAAACGTACAGAGATAGGATAAATTGTTCATTTACAACAGTTCACGTAATGGTGCAATTATTTAGACATTTAGTGTGTGGGTTACAGAAGCAGTGAATTCGTAACCGCACCAGAGAAGAAAATGACTATTCAAGTCCCATCACAACTATGATGACCAAAAAAAAGTCCACCAATCTAATGCCGGACCACAGAGTACAGCAAAGCAGCCATGAAAACACAAGGACAAGAAGATAAGAAGCGAACAACAAAGTGTAAATTAGCATGTTTATCACGGCTATGCTCCTACATACAGTCCGAGTGTGCGTGAGAGGTCCTAACACAGCCGTGAGGTATCGCCTTACTCAATGAAGACAAACATGTCCTCGAACGAGCTCTGTCGGTGCTCTCTGACTCATATGTTTATGTAGTAGCCGGAGTGTGAACACAGCGCACTTGCTGCCGTCACGAGCACGTACGGTGGTGGTAGAGTCGAGGAGGGCAATATGTAAAAGCATCATATTTTCCCGACCAACACAAACCACGTGTGGTAGCTGTGTCGAGGAGGGCTATACAGACCCATCTTTTCCCCATCACAGCACAAACCACGCTGGTGGTTGTGTCGAGGAGGGCTATATGGACCCATCTTTTCCCCATCACATCACAAACCACGTGTGATAGCCGTGTCGAGGAGAGCAACATATGGAATACCCATCTTTTCCCCACCACAACACAAACCACGTACGGTAGTAGAGTCGAGGACTCCAAGCACATTAAAAACCCATCTTTCCCACAAAAATTTCCTATTAACAAGCGATGACCATTGCACTGCCTTAAACAGATAGGTACGCGAGTCACCCAAGAAGTGACCTACAAGATGAAAACTACGATTAATGTTCGCTGTTTCTGTACAGCAGCGCTTGTTCTAATCTTAACACAAGGAAACGCCACTTGCACTCGCACCGAGTTGGGTTAACTGCGCCTATCAGGCAAAGCTCACAAGTTTCATGCGATGAGGAGCCTAGAGAGGATTGTTGGCAAGATGGTAACCGCTACAGACGCAACACATGCATGCAGTGTTATAAGATTAATGTACAAGCACTTCCAAGATGCCCTTGCTTAGAGAAAAAGAACGACGAAAGAAAACATTAAGTAAATTGAAAAATACGACTTAACTTCTTATGACTGGGTAAAAAAACAATATTTCTTCGCTTTGTAATTCACTTTGACAGGGTATGGTCGCGCATCACAGAACTGGCTATCGCATGAAAATTATGAAAGATATTGTAAATAGAAACTCGACATTCTATTAAATTGATTCCACCGCTAGCATAAAGAAATAACCAAACACTTACATTACAACTTGAGACTGCTATTCATGACTCTATGACTACACAAAGGTTAGACTGAATTATAAGTTAGTTTAAGCCCAATGTGATGAAAAACGACAGGAGGGAATCGAAAATAGATGGTCCATAACAAAACGAAAAAACTATTCGATTTCAGCAAGAGGAGGCCTACCCAACCTTCACCTCAGCACTTTACATCTTCTCACGAGGTTTAATTCCCATAGATACAATCGTTGCGTCCCCTTGAGAGGGATGATATGAATGCACAAAAGTAAGGATAGAAGAAATGTAACTTCTAAGACAGTTAAAGCCTCATTAGTCACATAAAATTATTTGCTTATTGCTGATCAGAAGTATGCTTGAATAAATGTCGTCAAATCCCTTCATTGAACGTAAATGGGAAAAATAATTCATGCAGCAAATCCTCGACGCGCATGTACAGTGAGGTTTGCATGAAGACAATTGCAATCTTTCAGTAATATCAACGATAACAAACTTGAATGGCAATTAAAAATTTTTAAAAATAATAATTTATAGCAGGAACTGAAGAAGACCCTGGATTTCAATGCAACTACTCCATCCATTTATACTTCTGCGTTTAAAAAGGTCTTTGCTACACATACGATTGTAACGCATTACATTCATCAACGATCAAATTCGTGGACAACTCATAAATCATTATTATCATTCTACATTATTATTTATTCTACACTGAAGACACATGGATATATGTTTATCAGTAGAAGTCAAGCTCATCGCAAGCGGCAATATTTGAGTCGTTACAAACTGTTGTAACGTCTCGTTATTGAGCCTATTTCTTCGGTCGCATTAAGTTCACACATTCTCGGATGCAAAGTGCTGTGTCAGCAACTTGTTGAAAACGCTTCGGAGTACAATATGAGAAAAACACGAGCACATGACTTATCGTGTAAAGTTCATGAACAAATGAGTGAACACAAAGAAACTACATTGAAATTTTTTGCATGAGAACTTATGAGGTGCAAATGTAGAAAGAAACGTTGTCCTGCCTACACAGTTAAACACAGAGTGGTAATAAAATCACGAGTATCGGTAACATGATTTCCAAAGATTTATGTCACGGTCAGCTCTTATGTGTGCACGATATTTTCAAACAAGAACTTCCATTAGAGTTAGATTATGACCAACGCCGAATGGCTCTGCAACAACACACCAGGCTGCAGCGCGAGGAGGGAGAAAATGAGTCGTCTACAAGGGGCAAGATTGCAACGTTGCTGAAGTGCGCTTCGTTCAATGATGAAAATATCAAAGAAATATAATGACAGAAGTTGGCCGATTTTGTCTTTTAACCTCCTTGGGGAAAGCAAAGGAGATCGTTGTTGCGTTTTAAGAGCAAAGATGCTCACTAAATTATTTCTAAAAAACTGAGTACAAGTCGATCAATCAGGTTTCGTCGGAAAATATGGAAGAAAACGCGAAATGCCAAATTTGAGAAACAGACCAACTAAAATGAATGCAACGAAACTTTCCTTGCGCAAAAATGCATCTCAATAACAAACTCAAGCTAGAAAATACATAGTTACTGTGTACATTTCAAGACTGGGATCCCTCATGTATAGATTATAATAAACCCGGTATTACAAAGGTCAAATTACGCTAAGCCAGCAAATAAAAATTGTGCATTGTGAAGAAAGTACAGCTATAATGAATTTACAATGTTAGGGTGATTCGTCTTGAAAAATTTATTGACAAACTGATGCAGTTTGATATGAAACTTCGTGGGAAGAGAGTCTAACGGTTTATGTGACACCCGTAAAGAACGGACGGCCAGACGGGGTTCGTCAAGGATTAGACCTGCATTGATTGGAGGAAGAAGGACTCCACAAACAGTAGCACCAGACAATGGCATTCTCGAGACACAGATCGGCTGGACTTGACAGCCCATTGGCCGAACGATGACTGATGAGGCGACGCGGTTCAGAACTCATCGCCGCGTAACGAACTTCGAATCTTTCAACGCAGTTTGAACACTTTGACCGCAACGGGTTAAAACTGAAGTTCAATATTCGACTCAACTATAAAGTCAATTGTTGGGAGAAATTTTGAAACTAGCGCAAACAAAAACTGGCTCACGCTTTCACTTAGCTTCCGATTAAGTATTTATGGAAATTGTGTTTCTGACTACTGGTCGGTCGGCAGCGTTATGGAAATGCCCTCCGTGGCCACCGGTGGCGCACGTTGCTGTTAAGCAACACAGAGGCGCGGGATGTACTCACGATGGGTGAGTGAGGAAGGGCAGCACCGTGAGAAGCTCTCGGTGCATGTGAGACGCACACTTGTAGGGTTACAAGTCTTGTAAAAAATAACGGGATTCTTGCGACCGCCGCACAGCACTACGAGAGGGAATTGTGACACCCAGGGTGTGGAATGGTTAGATGAAACTTTCAAGGCCTTTGTTTTTGGTCAGTGATAAAACTCTAGTCGCAGATTCTGTTGACTCTAGTCGCAGATTTTGTTCACTCTAGTCACAGATTTTGATAACTCTAGTCACAGATTTTGTTAACTCTAGTCACAGAATTTGATAACTCTAGTCACAGATTTTGTTAACTCTAGTCACAGAATTTGTTAACTCTAGTCACAGAATTTGATAACTCTAGTCACAGATTTTGTTAACTCAAGTCACATATTTTGTTATCTCTAGTCACAGATTTTGTTAACTCTAGTCACAGATTTTGCTTAACCCTAGAATGTTAACCTGGGGTGATTTTATCCCTAGTGAATTTGGGGATGATGCAATTCATCTACGAGGGTTACCATTTTAGGGGTTAACAAATTGTAAAATGATCTCAAGTCCAGTAAAAACCAGAGGTGCCGTACTCAAAGCTGTATAGTGGGAACCCGTTTAAATTCACAAAAAGCAGGGCAAGACAAAGCGATGTGGTGCACTCTCGATCGTTTCCACAGGAAATGACATAGAACTTCTACCACGCCGTGAGGCCTGCAAATACGTGCACCTCGCGCAAACCACATTCAAACAAGGTAAATAAATCTCAACTGAGAGGCATTGAAACAAACTAGAAAATTAAGAAGAGATGCATCAAAATTCTACTCGTTTACTACTTCACCAGGTCACTAAATTAAATGTCTACCAATATTAGAGCAACCTTAGGTTTCTTGTTTAATTTGACAAGAAAGATGAGCAATATTTAAATCGAGGAATAAAACTTCACAGTCGTAAATGGTGAACTGTGGTACAAGTTTGTTACCGATCAATGTAAAATCTCACACTAAAATTTGAAAGGCATTACATTGATGATGCGATAGAGAGCCATGCAAAATTTTGGTTACTGCATTCTCAACAGCGAACGACAAGAGCAGAAAAGAGTATCCCTCATTTGCATAGGTTCCAATTCAAAATTTTCAAGGCATCATTATTCTCTTGATTTAGAAATTTTAGCACCAAGTGTTTCATATCATCAGCTATGATATAAAGATAATAAATGTTCAATTTTTAACATTTTGAACCCCACAGTGCATAAAAACAGTAAAATTGAAAAAAGTTTGTGGATAAAAAAAAAATTGATGGAGAAAGTGATACCTGGAAAAAGGAAAGCAGTGAACCGAAAATAGATGGTGCGAAACAAAAAAGAAAACCTACTTTATTTCAGCAAAATGAAGGCCTTGCTAACCTTCAGCTAGAAACCTTACACCACCTCTCCCCAGAGAGCTTTAATTCTCATAGAAGTCATAGTTGTATCCCAATGAGGGGTAATCAACATTATAGACAATAGTTCTATATGCTATCAGTTGTTCGTACATTGTACAGAAACAGACTAAAAATAACTAACAATTCAAGCATAATGTTACAGTAGAACTTGCCTATTCATTCTGCTAAATGCATTATAGTACACCATTCTACATACATTACCAACTGACGCGAACACAGCCGAACTCGTCGGCCAAAACAACAACATAGTCTTTTATTTCGAAGAGAACCCGGTCGCGAGAAGCGATGAATCCCTCACGTTCGTCGGACAAAACTTATCTCTGAACTCGGGAGTGATGGACGAGTTTTGAGCCGCTGCAAGCATGAAAGAGCTGTAAATTTGTAGAAGCTCCCGAGACCACCGCAAATACAATCGATCAAAGCAGCAGACGCGCCTAAGACGGTGCAGTAAAAGCGTCTGTGAAGCCTTCCTTATCTGTAATGAGCTCCTCGCTCAGCCTCAACTGTGAACTAACTTTTGAGCTTCCTTCGTGATCCAATACTCTCATCGTATGAATAATCTCACTTCCAGCTGATGCTCAGAGCAGCGTGAACCGAAGAAAACTCCCGTCTTGCTGATGAATTTGCGCCAAGTGCACGCTGTGAAGTTTTGGTCCTTGGGAAGCAAGGCAGGTGAAAAGCGGCAATGCATCTCTCTCTTGTGAACACTACTCGCAATAACCGTTTGTTCGTTTTGTGAGAAAGGAATAATTATCTAGCACGCGGTGTGGTACGCACTAATAATCAAAGTCAAAATTCACAGAGAAAAAAGATAGGATGAAATATTTTGCGAGTGAAATCGGAAACTGAAATCATTATAAGGGATATTGAAAATATTCTCCATTCGATTTCTTTTTAAAGTCTTCCGTGATAAACCCAACGAATATTAAATCAGCCTAATGAGAATTAGTATACTAGCGATAAACTCCAAGATTTGTTGACTAGGCGATCGGTTTCAGGAGCAAAAGCGAAAATCAGTACTTTTTGACATCACAGCTGTGGTCGTAATTCAAAATAAAATATCAGTGACGGCTATCACGGCTGCCATTTTTTTAATATCGTCGGCAGATTACGAACCGTTTCTCTCAAATAATTAAGAGTGATTAAAATACTCGAGTTACATTTACTCTCACTAGAATCCTAAAGACAACATTCAACAGTTGTCTTGGCAAGAAATCAAAAAAGAACCCATGATCCAAATTTCCTACTATACTCAACACGACAAGCATCGAGTGAATAAAACATTTTCTCATAGAATTTCATCAAAAATCCGCACATAATTTAGTCTCAACGAAGACTTGGAAAAATCTAATTTATTTTGACACGCGTGAAAGCTGAAAACCTGGCGAGGAGCACTCAACTGGCGTCACCCCTCCGAGCCCGTGGTGGCCAACACGCAGGATGGGTAAGAAATCTTGACAATCAAGTTTCTTCGACGCGAGACTCAGCTCACAAGACGGACAAGTTCGGTGATATCGGAACGGGGATTAATTTGTGAGTGCGAACGAGGCAACCAGTCCGTTGAGGAGCATAGCGCCACAGCCAATGGAATCAAGTCGAAATACGAACGTACAGTAAACGATCTTGCGACGCGGCAAAAAGTGGCGTCGCAACAGCAGCGCAAAAACGGTCGCGGCGCACCAGACGGTGGCGAGAGAGCGAGAGGTTCCCACGCAGCTCCGGTGAACCTGCCTGCCTGAACTTTACTGGTACTCTAGTTTGGTGTGGTGCGTCTACCTACCTACCTATCTTTCTATCTACCTATTGAATCTAACAAACACCTACCTATCTACCTATTGAATCTTACCAACACCAACCTATCTACCTATCAAACCTTAACCTATCTGTCTATCAAACACCAGCCTACCTATTCAACAAAAACTTATCTGTCAAACACCAACCTATCTATCTACCTATCAAGCACCAGCCTATGTACCTATCAAACAACAACCTAACTACTTATCAAGCACCAACTTACATACATCTACCAAGACCGACAAGTGAAGGTTAGATTACAAGGGTGCTTACCCTTTATAGATCAGGAAAGTACCGCTAACACGTTGACTCCGATTGTGCGGTTGCTTACGGGTCAGTTTGGTTATGCTAGAAGAAGTCGTTTTTTAAAAACCGGCTTTTCTGCTCTAATACATTTATAACCTTTTTGAAAAGTGTAAAGAATACACTTGAACCATAATGTGTTACCTTTTACTAAAAAATTTATTTCGGAAAAGGTAGCAAAATAGTTGAAATGTTATTTGCATATTCCGGTACGTAAATGAGCAATTTACCTAGTGGTACACATATGTACCACCTCGGAGTCAACGTGTTAAAAAGTACGCCATTTGATGTGAAAAAACGTTTGTTTGAATCATCAGAGAGCGTGAGTTGAATTCATTGCAGTATGGTACGAGAAGAGTTGAATTAGTTAGGCAGATGAATACGTCCAAATAAACGAGCGCTCAAATTATCAAGTGAAGAGTAAGACATAACTTGAAGAATGTAATACCAGCAAAACAGATCGCAGCAGATCAGCACGTATACCTGCTACGACCATGAATCTTCTCGTTTGGGGCTTTAAAGTTAGCTGGTCATGTGTCAAACTCACGAGTGGCTCATGTTAAAGTTAAATAACTTTAATCAAAGTTGATTCAAGTTAAAGAAAATTAACTTGAACAGCTGCGCCGAAGTTGAGAGCTTTTAATGCAGATTCAGGAGCATCACCAAACGAGTGTGGACAGAGTACAGTTGACACCTGTATACGAGACGGAAATAAATAGCAACAATGGCTGAAACATCACTCAAGAATATTAAACCTATCAATTCAGACATTTCACGAAAAATGTATTACGTCATGTGAGTCGCTTGATTACAAAGCAAAACTGGCACCAAGTCTTCGGGACCGTCGCATCTCGCTTCACTTTGGTGACGCGACTCGTCAATGTAATAAAAGCCGATTGTAAAAGTTTTAACCAATTTGACCTTTATCTAACATATTTCTCCCCAATTTCAAAAATTTCACAGAAAATTTTGCATTCTTTACATATAAAGAACGACGACAAAAACGTACCAATATTTTCTTGCAAAAAAAAATCCTGATACGAAAACTGTTTTGTATCAGTGTAGCAGCACCACAACTGGTGTACATCAGTGTAGCAGCACAATAACTGGTGTACATCAGTGTAGCAGCACAATAACTGGTGTACATCAGTGTAGCAGCACCATAACTGTTGTACATCAGTGTAGCAGCACCACAACTGGTGTACATCAGTGTAGCAGCACCATAACTGGTGTACATGAGTGTAGCAGCACCATTCAGAACTGGTCTCTCAAGTCAACTTTACCTGAAGTTCAAATAGACGCTCCGGACGCTGACAGATAAGCCAGACGCCAATTAAAGCTAATGTCAAGACAAAAATTCGACATCGCTTCGTTTAAAAAATTAGGGCAAAAGCCTCACACACCTAAAGTGTCACACTCGCACAGGGTTGATAGATTAGGTTACCAGTTAGTTTTAAGCCTTCTTAATTACACCAAAGATGTTTAAGAGGAGAAAGAGGAAGGCACTACTGGGTATGGAATTAAAGGAACGGTAATCTATGCACTGCCATTACACCCTGCGCATAGAAACAGCACGATTGAAAGAAGTTTATGAAACAAGATAGAAGTTAAATGAAAAAGTATTAGTTGTTGAAAAATTACCGCAGTGAAAGATGGCCAGGAACAAAATAAAACCTGTCCTATTTCAAGAAAAGAATTGCCTACCTAACCTTCGGCTTAGAACCTCACATCTTTTCCGGGACCGCTAATTTTCATAGACACAATAATTGTATCCTCCCGAGGGGATGATTGATAGAACAGTGTCCTGACGAATAGCCAATCGAGCGTCACAAACCGATGAACAAAGAAAGTTGATCACAAAATTCGTGTGTCTGAACAGAAGTCAACCAATATTATATCATCACTCAGTATAAATATTTCAGTACACCCAATATAAATATCCTGTACAATTCTAAGACCAACGGAAAAAGGAAGTATGCTGCCCGCTTAAATTGAAAATGATTCAACAAAATGGCTCAAACAACTACTTCAAATGCAATTCAGCATCACACCCTTTAAGTCGCGAAAAAATCAAACCCCGATCCTGAAACTCATCTCTTCTTTTTTCGCACAGCACACGTAAATTTCCGACCACGAGAAGTGCTGGACAGCTGTAACTGCCGAAGTTTACGGAGAGCAAGGATACTCCTGCATATTAATGACGACCACCGAGCTTCTGGGAAGCTAGCAGGAGCAAAAGTCGTTAGAGTTTGAGAGGATCCCAAGGTGAGATCGTCAGGTTAATGATGTATATCGAGGGGTCAACACTCAGAGAGTAGATCAGGCTAACCATCGGACACCCTTGTTTGGAGAGGCAACTCGGGTCCATCCATTGCGCTGTCAAAGGAAGACACGGGGTCTAAGCAGGACCCCCACGGTCCCCACAACGCCGTGTACTTAGCGTAATGCGGATCATCATCACTACTGAGCGCGCGCGCAGGTCAGAGAAGTCGTACTTCACCAACAGCTATGTACGCATTACTCATCCCGGTCGTCTGATCAAGCGAACAGGCGGGCGAAGAAGGAAAATAGGATAACCATTGCTGAATACAAGAAAGAGTGTCGCGAAGAACGAAAATAAAACAAACATTGCTGAATGCAGGAACGAATCTCGCAAAAAAAAATGTCATCAAAGTTGGCCTACGAAACGTTGGCAAATAAAGCAATCAGTACCTACCTGAATGAGGACGGCGAGGATGACAAAAGAAAAAGACAGTGCGACGCACCACCCTCTGCCCTCGACACCGCGGGCCAGGTGAAGGTTGCCCGCACAGGAATACCCGACCGTCTAGTGTAGCAAGCAACGGGAATGTTTGGAACCTTGATTCCTGTTCCTCACTGCACGCACTACGGAACATAATTCAACGTCTAACTACGTACAAAAGCGAGTAATTACGTGCATATTTCCAGCATGCTTTTAATTTCCATACGCTGGTAAAATTGATGTGAGGGAAGGCAACGAAATGCGAAAATAATCGGACTTTAGGTACGAGAAAAGGAAAGGAAATTTCGAAACAGGTCCAAACAATAATACGTTAGTAGGATTGCAATCAAAGGCCACAAGCTCATGCGACCACGAAACTCTCACCCTTCATTTCGTTAATGTCAAAGCAACTCACAATACGTCGTCATCAGAATGAGATGCTCTACACTAATATTGGGGCTTTATCTATGGTCTCTTCCTCAGCGACTTCGTCTTTCTAGGAAGATGGAAAGTCTTTGAAATCGGGAGAATACAATCGACTGCAAATTCAAAGCAAAAATACACGAAGTCTTAGATGATCTATTAGATTAATTTGGTAGACCTACACGAGGACTGAAATAATATTACCACTGCAGAGAGAATCATAAAAAATGTCAGATTTCTGCCGTAGAATCAAAGAACGTAATTTCTCTCGAAACAGTACAGTATAAAGTTAAATCATAAATCATGACAGCTCAAACAAAGAATCAATTCAAACTGCACGGAAATCTAACCAGAAACAATTGAAATGCGCAAGAGCGCTCTCATACAGATTATGAGTTACTACAAGCCTCCCCAAGTACAACAAAGGCATTCCACAGAGAGGAAGGATTAGATTAGTCGTTAGTTTTAGCCTCCCTACCCGCAGCAACAAATGCGATCCAAAGAGAGGAAGG
>JACJUY010010592.1:3134-16194 GCA_014220935.1 Platorchestia sp. MABIK
CTCCAAAGGTTTTAGCTAATCATAACAAGTTCATGTTTCTCACGACTCCAACACAGGACCTCTTGGTGTGGCAATAAATTTCTCCGTCGAGTGTGGTTAACGTCTCTCTTGTTCAAACCTACCCAAAAACTTCCACACAAAATGTTAAGCGACACGCTCGTGCTGTTGGAATACGCAAGTGCTACAATATACTAAAAAATATGCAAAACACAAAAGCACAAATCAGTCAACACAAAAAAAGACAAATCAGTTGAAAATTCCCGAAATTAAAATGTTTCTCAACATGTATATAAAATATGGACCTGAAAATGCTTACACGTGGTTTACGCAATTTCACATTAGAACAATTTCAATTACCTGAAATTGCATACAAACTGGAGTTTGTAGGGGAAACTAATTTTCGATTTGAAATCAGAGCCTAAAACTCTTCAGAATCAGTTGAAATATCCAATGCCACTCAAAGTTACAGAAAAATTGTTCCCCCGAGTTATACTGTCATCACTGGGATGCGATCGGTTAGGGACATTGAAAGTGCAGTAAAATCTAGTGTAAGGTCCACGCTGTTCCTCACGCTGCGGAGTGTTGACCGATCTTGAGCTGCTGGGGCCACCACGTGTGTTAAGGCCCTGATTCACTCAGCAAATATCACGGTGATAACCGCCAGCATGCCTCTCAATGTGCTTCCCATCCCTGCACACCAGCCAGTTGGCAGAGTGGCCACCGCGCTTTGCAGCGATCCGTGCATGTCGCACCTGATGGGCGTCACAGCGGTGAGCCGTACCGTTTTATATGTTGACGGGAGAGGTGCGTAGCTATGTCTTGCTCCGAAATTGAGTGGACAAAACTCAAACGCTGAATTTTGTTGACGCATTGAAATAATACGACTGCTTGCGGAATGTGAAAAGCAGCTCTCACAAAAAGCTAAAGCATAGCGCAATGGGCGCTTTATTTTTATCCTACGCTCTATGCGGCTGGTCGCAATCGCGCACCTACCCGTACGACCCTCAGTGGCAAACTGACGCCTTGCAATGCATTCCGCGGTGCTTCATCTTGAGTGCCAAGTGTATCATGTCGCCAGTTCTTACTTCAACTGGCGGCCGGATTCACGACCGCAATTTCTCAAGTCATGAACGCCAGTGTATTAGGGCCTTTAGAAGTTCTTGATGGCGATCCTCGAGAGTTGTGGCTTGAGTTGGATGATCCAGCTGAAGTGCTAGGGGCTCGGACAAAAAATGTCGAGCGTCGCTCTGGTGCTAATGATGCTTTGAGTGCTGGAGGGCCAGCATCCGTCGTTGATGTCAATGTGCGACCCTTACGAAGCTGAAGGAGCGATGTATGTGGTCTGGCTTGTAAGAAGCTATCACCATGCTCTCCTAGGAACGCGACTGTGTTACCACCTGTCACACAATTGAGCATCGAGGAAGGTGGGCAAGCTTGAATTCGCTCGGTCCACGGGAAGAAAGTCACGAAGAGTCTCATAGTTGGTTTCGATGTTGCATCCTTTTAACCAAGCGTCGAAGGCTTGTTCTAGGCGCCGTGAATAACGTGACATATTTTCGCCATTTTCAATCTTCAAGTGTAGTAGTTAGCGCGGAGTTTTGCCAGTGTGACTTTATGAGCGTCTAGAAGCAATTTGATTTCAGGAAGTTTGAAGCGATCTGCTGCGGGCAGGATATCGATGAGTCGACGTTCCTTCGGTGGGAGCAAATTATGGAGCAGGACAACAGCTTCGACCTCATTAAATCCCATTGCTGTTGTGTGACTGAGAAGCGTTGCAAAAATTCGTCCATCCTTTCTTTCGTGGGATCGAATGGATCCGGGAGGTATCTTCATTCTAGCATTTTGAGGCGCGATTTCAACATCGAGTTGTCGGAGTCTGAGCTCGTGGTTTCGTTTTGATGCTTCTTGTTCCGTTGCTCGTTTTGCGGATTCTTCCAAATGCCTCAGGCTTCTGGTAAATTCCTCCCTGTATTCCGCAACGGTGGGAGTGAAGCCGAAGGCTTCAACGTTTTCTTGAGCTTGAGCGACGAGATTCATCTTGTTTAAATGATGCGGTGTCCGCGTAGTTGAGTAGAACACAGAAATCACAGGCAACGTTGGATGTCACGCAAAGCTTCTGGGCCCTTGTTCGGGCGCCAAATATGTCGATACCGTCGTGCAGGTCGACGTGTGGTTTCGAGAAAGGGCTGTCTTCTATGCAGGTACCTTTTTGGGGCACTTGCTCTTCCGCGCAGGTGCCCTTCCTGAGGTTCGTGTGGGTACCGCCTGCGCCTTAATTAGTCCGTTAGAGTAACGGAAAAGAATTTCTATTTGTGCTGAACAACAGCGGTACATTGGAAGACGTACAGCTGTCTACGCCGTAATCAGTCCGTTAAGCTACGGTTTCCTAGAAAACCGGTGCCGCTATTTTACGACCGTAATTTGACTTGAAGCGGCGAACGGAGTATAACGGCCGTACATAAGTGCAAAGTTGAGAGTTGTTTTATGTATGTATTGCGGTGAACATGTGATTTCTCACCGTTAGAATGAACGATCTAGACAAAGCATTATTAATATACCTGGAAGATGAAGAGTCATCAGAAGACGATGGTTCGGAGGCAAGTGAGATGTTTAAAAGTCGATCAACAGAAGATGCATTTGCAAATAATGTTGTACGAAACGTGATAGTTGGTGATGAAGCTTTTGCTCGGCACGAAAATCTGATGAAACCTTACCCAAGACAGCAATTTCTACACGATCCATCATAAGCAGTATGTAACTATCAACAATCTCGAGCTCGAAGGACAACTGAAAACTTGGGAATTTTAGACGTTTATTTCAGAATTTTCTTCAAACCTCTTGCTGCTGCCCCAGAAACTACAGACAAATTGATTATGTGCGCCTGTATATTATATAACATTTCAAGGAAGGTACAAGGACTTGCTCCAGGTCAAAAACACGTTGACAATGCACTTTCGGTACCCACTTTATATTTAGTTTCCCTAACAGGGCTTAATGTTCGTTCTGGAATGAATAGCACTGGCATTCGAAAAATATTTAAAACTTACTTTAACGGGGCAGGTAGTATCGAATGACAACATAATTTTGCAGCACAACATTAATGGCCATATTTCCATGCCATTACTTTAAATGACGATATAGAAGCCACATAGAGACACCCCACTATTGCACCACATAGTGTGGAGTCAGGGCTGCAGGTAAATCATGGCTATATATTTTTTCGAAATTGATCTCTGGTTTTGTTGGTATTTTTTCGATAGAACCTTTATATGCAAATTCTATTATAGGTGCAAATTATTTATTTAAAGTACTTATTTATTAAAAGTAGGTATGAATATTATAAGTTCCCACAAATATTGAACGTATGTCACTTTCTGTGAATATAAAATATTAAAAAAATATTTTAAGTTATTTGCCTACAATTTGCATGAACCTAGTTGATCTTTTAAAGGGTAGTCTCGATATTTTTTAAAAGATTTTGTTTCAGTTTAGTTTTTCTTCAGTCTTAACTCTTTACATTATACAGAGCTTCATTATTTCTAACAAAATCATTCAACATTTCATCTTCTTTGCCGTTCCACATCGTTAAGTTTACTTTTATCAAAATTACAATCCGTTTTTCTACAATGAATCAGAGACGCCGACACCATAAAAACGTTCGCTAATTTATATCCGAACGTTACAGCGGCCGGCGTGCACCTGGCAGCACCGCTATTTAGCGACCACCGTTTCTAGGAAGCCAGTGGCATCTGAATTACCATACGTTTTTGTGACGTCATCCGCCGCAACACTATGGCCGTAAAATGGCGGTATCATTTTACTTGGAAACAGTAACTTTAGGGCTTTTCAGAATAATCCGATTCACCGAACTACGACAGTTGTAGTCCGGAGGTTTGTATGGGTACCGCCTACGCCGCTATTAGTCCGTTAGAACAACAGAAAGAATGTCTGTTTGTGCTAAACTACGGCTTTACCGTTAGGAAGACAAACAACTGTCTACGCCGTAGTCAGTCCGTTATGGCTTTTCAGGATAATCTCTGATTCGCCGAACTACGACAGTTGCCTTTCTATGCGATAAAACTATGGAGAATAGTTTGTCCTCCCAAAGTAGTCCCTTAACCCCGTTTCAAGGCGAAGTGTTTCTACGGACTAAACCTGTATAAAAGAGAGAAACGAAACGCTTTTGACCTCTGGATGTGAGGTGTTTATTGATGATCCACTTTACAATGCCTCTTCAACACACGGATACATTTCCGCCAAGACAGTGATCTATTTCCTTTGGTAAAAATAGCGCGTACAATCATGAGCAACTGCGTAAAACGGCAAATATATGTAAAAGTACATGTAAAATATTTGTGCTACTCTGCTAGGTAATCAAACTAATGTTGGAATATTGAAATACAAATGAAACTTGAGGGCCAACTAAAGGAAATGCACGAGCGCGCCATCAGCTCAGGCATATTGCGCCGGGGGAATGCCACGGGCCAAACACTTGATAGGAAATGTTGAACATTATGGACAACTATTACAAACTGGATTCGACACCACATGCGCTGCCTGACATATCATACATATATTACACGTCTACGAAACCATATAAACAAAAACGACGGCAAGTGGCAAGTGGTTGTAAGGAGCACTAGCGATTCCATGGGGAAATTTACTTATACTCATACTAAGAAATATTTCCAGGTCACATTTTGAAGTTTTGAATTTCCTCTAGACCTAACGTTCCACTGTGTTCACATAATGGAATACTTGTTTTTATCAACAGAAAATATACGTTTCAAAATAAATCTTGCAATAGAATACGCGTGATGAAAGCTTATTTAAAATAGTCGATTTCAAATTTGGTGCCCTTCGAAAATGAAGAAACTAAAAATTTATTAAAACAAGGAATGCATTAAGCGATTGTCATTAAACAGAGCAAATTAGTCTCATTCAAAGTGTTAGGAAATGTTATCGCTTATCAATCATATATCCCCGTCTCCAAAAAATATATTTCTCTAAAAAATATTTGACCACATTTAACGCCTAAGATCATTCCAGAACTCGGCCTGTAAAAATATTTATAAAAGAGTTTGAATGTGAACATAGTTGAGCTGTGTGAAATACTCATTTTTGTAAGCTAAATGAGTTATCGTCAGGTCAGCAAACCTGTTGGCATCATATTTTCAAGGTGTCTGAATGAAGCTGCACCATTGGTTTTGCCGTTCAATTTGTGGTATGTTGCGGTTTGATCCCGTTAATTCATAAGTGTTCGGTTAATATTCTCGTGTGTAATACTATTGATAGAAACGCGTGGAGCTTGTTCGAAAGGTATGCTATTAGAAAATGATGAGCAGGAATTTTACGCTTAGTCACGAAATGTACATTAATTGCGCATTATAATTGGAACAGGAGTCAAATTCATCGTTTCAATAGCAACTAGGAAAACTACGGTGGATTTATGCTGCCGTATAAATTAATCAAGGAAATGATTCATTGCAGTTAAGAATTCAGTGGTTTCAATAGGCTGCCGCAAAAAAGTTAAATGCTCTATACCAAGAAAACCAGGAAAAAATAGCATCGATTGTGAAGTAGCGCGATCGAGAAATTTGGATTTAGGAAATTTGGATTTTGTACGAGACAAAGCATTGTACACGTTAAAATAACGATGCTCGTAAAAATATTTTTTCAGAAGCAGAAGCTCCGCCTATAATCAGTAAAAAGGACTCACTTCTACCAAACTAGTAACTTCGATCTAGTTTGCTCTTGGAGACTGTTCATTTCAGACACCAGAGGAAACTTGCAAGTTTGTCAGACAACAGTGAAAGAAGTGATTCATACTTGTGGAGTAAAATGATAAAACTTTGGCTATCAAACTAGAAAAATACCAAATCAGCAGAAACATTTCTTTACTAACCGTCATTTGATTTGGGCTATTTTCATACCTTCAGCTACGGAGATGGGTTAGAAATGCAAGTTCATACAGTATGTTTGCCTTATTACAACTAAAATAACATCTGCAGTTTAAAATACTATAAGCACAGCTAATGCCAGTACAGTTTATTAGGTTTTTCTAACATGAATTCCAAACTGACAAATTCCTGTGTAGAAGCCTCAGTTTAGCCAAAAAATCTAATGTTTGAAAAAGGCAGGCGTCTTGTACAATAAATTCACAGGATTTCCTGCATTCGTTCCGTGTTTATTAACTATATGCTTTCTTCGTTCTTGAACTTAATTTTAAGACAAAATTTAATGAATACGAAACCATAAGTACCACACCAGAACTTGAAATTAAATTTAGTTAGATAATTTATAAAATTCACAAATTTAACCCTGCTCCATCGGTGGCTTGTCTTTAGTTTCTATGAACTATAGTCTACTTTATTCTGAATACAACCTAATGAACGCACCATTTCAGCCAAGCCAAACTTACGTCGCTAATTTTCTGGACGGCCAAAGGAGATGGCCTCCAACCCTTGACCAGCCAACTTCCTTCATCAACTTTATTCCTTGAACAACTTGAGCCTACTCAACCTTCATTTCGGACGCCGTGCGGAGCCCCCTGCAACCAACTCAGGGGCGCTGGTGGTTTTCGTCCGCTTCGCTTCCCTTCCATCGATGACCGAGCGGACGTGAGATGAGAGGCTGAGGCGCCTTCCTTGCTGCTGACTGCACCGCTCACCCGTCGACTCGCCTGACTACGCTTCCTAGCACGACCTGAGGCTCACGAGTACTTTGGAGGTTCGTAGACTAGAAGTTCATGACCAATTACTTGCCATTCCGTGAGCTGGGTATTTAGGACAACGTCTCCCCATGCGTTCTTAAAAATGTATCTTAGTAACTATAACTCAACGTATAACTTGAAAACTATAACTTAGCGTATAACTTAAAAACTAGAACTTAACCTATAACTTAAAATCTAGAACTTAACGCATAACTTAAAAACTATAACTTACCACAACGATAACTGTACGTAAGCTAAGATTAAAACTGAATCTTAACTAACTGCAGCTAACTCCAGAGCACGGGTGCTTGCTTCCTATGACAGCACAGTCGCAGACCGCAAGTCGAACGCCCGCCTGTCTACCTGAAGTTCGGCTCTGAAGAGTTCATAGTTTTGTTGCCCTTAATTTTAGTGCTTTATCCTATTCGTTCAAATGTCGTCCTGACATTTTTCGAAATAAATTAAGAAAATTTTTACTATTACTGGATTCAGTGTATTTACTCTCCTTTATTAATCAACCTTTTTCTATACGTCTATGTTACTTTCTAAAGTTATGTTTAAGGGGAGCTACTACCATGTACTTTACCTAATTTACCGAATTTTTGAAATTTTACTGTTCACGTTTCTATTGCATCTAGAGGAACGCAAATGAATTCAGATTTGTAAAATTGAATTCATCAGTGGAAAATCGCAATTGTTGGACATGTGTAACAATACCTTTTGTTCTAGTTCGAAATTCAAAAAGTCCTTCGTTACGAGGTTCCTTCAGTCCTTCCGCGTCGAATGAGACCTCAATCGCGCTTCTACGTAAGAAATTATGAGTGGGAAAAGTTTTGCGCAGGTATGTATATTTTTTCTTATGTTGGCTCAATAACTTTTTTCCTATTGTGAAAATCAAAAATTTTTATAGGGGAAAATATGTTCAGAATTCAATTTGACATACCTGTATTTATTTTCGTTCCTCCAGATGCAATAGAAACGTGAACAGTGAAATTTTAAAAATTCGGTATATTAGGTAAAATACAGGGTAGAAGCTCCCCTCGAACTATATGTCCTATATGGGCATGGAAAAGACAAGATTATATTAGATTAGATTATTAGTTAGTTTAAGCCTCCCTATCCGCTACAAAGGTGATCCAAAGAGAGGAAGGAGGAAGGCACCATTTAGCATGGAGTTTAGGGAACGTGGAATCTATGCAGAAAGGGCATAGAAACAGTAAGATGAGAAAGAAGTTTATGAAACAAGATCAAAGTTGAAGAAGAAAGTAGTAGGTGTTGAAAAAACAGGACAGCAGTGAACCGAAAAAAGATGGTCCGTAACAGAACAAAAACTTATTTTATTTCAACAAAAAGGAAGCCTACCTAACCTGTAGCTCGGGCCCTCACATAGTCCCCCTGGGAGCGCTAATTCCCATAGATACAACAGTTGTATCCCCCTGAGGGGTGGAAAAGACAAGAAAAATCAACCCAAAATCAAATCAAAAATTCAGCTTTGGAGGACCTCATTTCCTACTGGAAATGCAAATCTTGTCGGATTCAATGATTGTCTCACCCTGAAAGTCATTTCTAATTGGGTGTGAACGCGTTCGGGTGTAGGCGTGACATACACACGCTATGCGTGTGTTTGTCTAACTGATTAGATCTCTTAATTTTTTGCTTCAGTTGTCCGCAAGATCTTATTAGTGAGGGTGTCAGTATTGTGATCACGAAGTGTTAAAAGCGTTTCCATAATGCCTAAACGTAGGAAACAACATCGACATATGCAAAAAAAATGTCTGATTCACGCCTTCATGTGAGCTCCTGAAGAAAAAAAAACACTAACTCCAGTAAGAAAAAGAGGACGTAAGCGGCCCAGAACAGATGAGGACTCGAAACTCAGCACTTCATTTGTTTCTGGAGGTTTTTAAGTGGGCATGAAATATTGTGCCTAATCTGTTCTTCATTCAATAACCTTTTGCCGTATTTCTAATATCTTCCGACGCAGAATACAACTAAGTTCATTTAGGATGTTATTTAAGGATGGTCAGTTTCATCAAATACAGCCTTTTTTTCCAACCTTGTCATCTGCCTTTGATTATTCTGGCTCCTTCTCGAGTGTGCACAACCGTTAGTGCAATTGAAGTGTGACCTTTGACGCGGTGGAAGAGCAGAGCTGCAGCACTACCTGTCTGTAAAGCCTGTGACACACCTTGCATTACATCAATGCTACTTGTCGCCGACGTGGTGTCGCAGAAACACCGCTGCTGACAGACGGGCTTCTGCACGAGAGCGCGGTGTCGCGGCAGTCAGTTGCCCACAAGCTTTGAGAGGAGGAGGATGTCAGACGATATTGTGCTGTGCGAAGAAGCTGCGCTCGGCTCATCGCGGAGCGCGTCAGCGAGATGATACCATGCTCAATGTCTGCTTGTCTCACACTGACTCTGCCGTGCCACAGCAGGGTTACCAGATAGCTACATGAATTTTAGGCCAAATTTTACCATGACAAAGGCCAAATTTATTTAGAGGTAAACCAATATAGCAGGTAGATACCCTTAAAGTATCATAATTCTATTTGTCATTAAAATTTTGAAATAGAAAGAAAAAATAGACCTAACTTGCACTATTTTTCAAGGAATAACAAATTCTTTTGACTCTTCATCCTCAGCAGAAGTTAGAGAGGTAGAAGCAGCGCTAGAGAGCGAGATCCTTGATTTTCGTTCGATATAAGATGCTCGATTTGAAATTAGCTTGTATTCTTGAGGCCACTTTGAAGACCTTACAACATAGAGAACTATTGCTAAGATGTACTCGGATTTGCACTTTCTCATATAGCTTTCTAGTTCGTAATCTAATGTTGGACTGCAAATGTTGGACCAAAACTGCATAGTGTCTTTTGGAATCATACCACCGTCAAAATGCCCTCTCTGCTTCGAGTTTATGACACTAATTTTTCGGTACTGCGGTTCGCTGATGTTGATATTATCCTGAGCTAAATGAAACCTATGCAAATCTGCAAACTCTCCTTTGATTACTTGATTTGATTTTCGCAAGGAATTTAATAATATTCAGCAGGATGCAACTGATCCTGTTACAACTCTGCGTTCGACTGTCACGTTTCGGTTTTACGCCTTGTGTGCCACAAACACGGAAAATGACAAAAAAAAACAGAAAAATGCCATATATAAGAAAAAAGCCAAACTTAAAATCTCGAAGCCAAACGCTTGCAAAAAAGGCAAAATTTGTGATATTTGGCCTTAAAATGGCCAATATCGCAACTCTGTGCTACAGGCCGTGCGCTGTCGGCCTGCAACAGCAATCGGGCTTGCTGGACTTTCTGTTCCTGATGCGGCATCATGTTGCCGAGGGGTCGGAGAGCTCTGGGCGACTCGTCGGTGCGGCATGAAGCACGCGAAGTTGCAAGGTGTGTCACAAGCTTAAGGGTGGTCGTCGCAGAGGATCGAGGGACTCTGCGATTGCCGTGGTAAGACTCTGCGATTGCCTTGAACGTGTTACGTTCAAGCTTGCTTCCCTGTGCAGATTGAGACACGTTCAAAACTGCGTCTGGCATTACATCACATTCGAAGTACCAAACTAATAATGTACAGAGCTTGTTTCTCCCACATGAAATTCGACTCCCTGATAGTAAAACACAAGCACTACAAGCAGCAAGTAACATCTACGCGTTTTCTGAAGCAGACTTACTCACCTATGTGGGTGAGAAGCACGCAAGTGATATGTCTCATGGCGTGCGTCTCCCAGTGTATGCCGTCACTGCAACGCCTGAAAATTTCCATTACAAAACTTACTCCACAAACGTATGTTTAACATTCTGAGAAATTCGAATGCAAATTATCAGAATGAGAAGTGACAGCATCAACATGCATTTCGAAATTCTTTCAACAGCACAACGGATTTATTTGAAAAGTAAAACGAAATAAATGCGACAAAATTAACTGTGTCCTTTCACTGCTCAACACTTTGCCATTGCTTTTAATTAAAAGCCCGACCAACTCCCAACACTTTACAATTTATGAAACATAGCAAGAAAATTGAGATAGCAGTTTTCAGTGGAAAAAAGTATATCTTATTACTAAGATATCCACATAATACACAAAAATGATCAGACAAAATATGTATATACTCTCAATGAGAAATGTTCGTTTCCAATGTATTCAATCACGCGTTTTTAAAGAATTTACGTTTTTTTGCAGATTTTCTGAACATTGACTGACAAGCATATTCGAGGAAACTTTGAAAACGAACATATCCAGGAGGAACACCCATCAGTCTTATTTACACTTAGAAGTCTGGATGATAACGATGCAAGGCTCAGCGTTGTTATGAAGTAAAAGATGATCTCTCAAAAATTGTAACATATCCAAGATTTTTTCAAAATGCTTTCCAAACCTTAGATTTAGCACACAATTCTTGAAAAATTTCATACACAGTGAAGCTTAAAACAGAAGATAAGGGTGAGACAGTGATTTTATCTGGGTGTGATACACCAGTCATATCTTCACCAAGAGCTGCAAACAAACCAGTACCAATACAGATCAGATAAGATGTTAATTAAAGCCTCTAACCGCAACAAACGCGTTCCTAAGAGTGGAGAAGGAAAACACCATTTAGTATGGAGATAAGGAATTGCAGAATCTATTTGCTAGGTGCTTAGAAAAAGTGAATTGAGAAAGGAATTCATGAAACAAGATGAACACTGTTTCATAAACGAAAGGTAAAAGGTAAAGGAAAGGTAAAAACAAAGGTAGTAGGTGCTGAAAAACAGGACAGTAGCAAACCAAAAAATTTTTAACCTTACATTATCAGAAAACATTTCATTTCAACAAAAAGGCCTATTTAATTGTCAGCTCAGGTCCTCACGCTTTCCCCCTGGGAGTGTAAATTTATAAAATACAATAGTTGAATCCCCTGAGGAGAACAATACCAATAAAAAGCCGATGATCGTAATGTGTACGAATCTGTCACTAAAAACTCAGGAAGATTTCGAAGAATTAGAACACACATCATTGAAAAATGAAACATCACAGCTAAAATATATTCATATGTAATTAACCAGTACAAAAATCGTTCGATTAACGTCAGCAAGATGGAAAGTCCTAGTGCTGTTAATTTCATTTCTCGTATCTTCGATTTAGGACGTCCGCGTTGACATTTAAGAAATTCGCGTCAAATTTCCAGCGTCAAGATTAGATTATGAGTTTGTTTAAGCCTCCCTAACCGCCACAAAAAAAAGCGTATAGAAGAGAGGAAGGTGGAAGGCACCGTTTAGTATGGAGATAAGAGAATGAGGAATCTATGCAGAAGGGACATATAAACAGTGAGTTGGGAAAAAAGTTCATGAAATGAGAAACAGGTTGAAGAAGAAAGGCGGAGGTGCTGAAAAACAGGACAGGAGTAAACCGACGAAAAAAAGGTGGTCCTTTGACACTAACAAAAAAAACTTTTATTTCAACAAAAAGGCTTACCTAACTCTCAGCTCGGGCCCTCACATTTTCCCCCTGAAATGTTCATATTGGCGTCGTGTGGTGCAATATCATTTCTTACGTTCTTGAGTACATTGTGACAACTTTATCTAGGTGGTTACTTTCACGTATTACTCAAATTATGTTGTACATCTCTTGGTTGCCGTTGTAGAACAATCATTTTCATCTTTCTGACTCAGGTAGACTTATGTGCTACTATTATTTGAACGAAAATATCATAAACCCATGGAGTGATAAACATTTTTTCTCTGAGTCCCTTGATTGGCATACTAGTTGAGACGCAGGGGTGATAATATAGTTCTGGATGTCAGCCTTGGATGCAAAAATATTTTCATTTACCCGATTCATTTTCAAAAAATTCCTTATACCTCAAGTCCCTGATCGTTTGTTTCGACTCGTGACACGAGTATCATGATACTTATGTTTATGTAACAACTAAGGATCCTTCCTTTGAAATATTTTTAAAACTAATGAACTTATTGTTTCATCGTTTTTGGAATTTTTTTCTTTATTAAAAAAAATAAAAATAGAATGATCAAATGAAAAATGAAGGTAAAAAACAGTGAAACAATTCAAACTCGCCTTAAACAGGGTGTTGTGTAATTCGATGTACATATTTTAACCATATACAGAAAAACGCAGAATAAAACAATTTTCAGGAGTGACAGAAATCCGGAAAATCCTTTTTCAGAATAGGCTTACAATGCAGGCAACGAGTAAAATCTAACTAACTTCTTCTGTTGGCGCGCGCTTGAGCCTCTTATTTCAGGGTGTCATTTCTCGAAATCGAAAGAATTTTGAGGTTTTTGTCACTCATGAAAATCGTTTTATTTAGAGTTCTCCTATACATGGTTGAAATATATACATC
>JACJUY010010593.1:13728-24416 GCA_014220935.1 Platorchestia sp. MABIK
TAAATCGGAAAAAAATACCTGTAATTGTCTCTAAAAAATGAAAATACTAGTAATATATTTACTTACCACGTAATCGTAGCCTCGTATGCCGATCGTCCCTCCGTCACTCCTCACGCTCCTACGAGAATCTTTCTTGCCCACCTCAAAAGTCACAACTCGACTCGGAGCTTTGGACTCGCCGTTACAATTTACAAGTTTGAACCCGCTTGCAAAGCTAATTTTTACCCTAAAAAAGTAAAGTTAAACTGTTCAGTAGCGTAAGCTTTGAATATTCTGAACAAATTTTTCCAAAGAATACATAATACTAAACGAAACATTTTGAAAATATTTCATCTGAGTGTGTGTGTGCAAGGTAGATGACATTTTACTTTGTTATTTAATTTTAATATAAACGCACAATGCTAGGGTAATTTTTACCTTTATCCTCAATTGGTCTGCCTGCGATTCATAGTCGATGCATGGTCGATGTTCTATAATTTATCGATCTCGTGTTTACCTAGCCACTTCCCTATCTCGTACGAATGTCTTTTCCAGACATAGGTTTTTTATAGGTCTTTTCAGTTTTTCCATACTTTTCTTTGATGATGATGTCTTAAGGCCCGTTTACACCGGGGCAACGACAGGGTTGGGCAAGCGCTTGACGCGCGCTTGCTGCAGCGCTTGACGCCCACAACTGTTCACACTCATTTTTTGATACACGCGCCTCTCACACAATTTAGTCGGCATCTAGACACCTGTGAGGATGGATGTGAGTGAAGAAGAGCTGTTAGCAATTATTTTAGGGTGTCCTGCAGTGAAGAGAAAAAAGGTAGGCATAGCAGCATTTGGGTTAAAAATTGGTTGCAGGGAAGAGACGAGAGGGGTTCATACACTCACATTTTCTCAGAATTTTCGGTTGAAAATAAATTGGATTTTCGAAACTAAACTGGATTGCATTAAAAATCTGCATTGAGTTCAATTGTAATCGAAACATATGAAGCTGTTTGGAGGATGACTTCTTGAAGGTTGGTGAAACAATTGTTTTTTCATTTTGTTTATTGAATCCTTTCAAAACCATTCTGATGTTAAATCTATATGTGGCTTCAAAAGTAAGTTACATTTCCAGTTCATTTCAATATAGCATAAAAGAAAAAACTTATAAAATGGATAAGTGTTGAATGGTAGAAATTTTTGACATAAAATTTCCATTATAAACAAAGATAGACGTAATTCCCAGTATTTGTATTACAAAGTGTACCTAAAACACATAAGCTAAGGTGAAAAGATTATTTTAAATACATAAATGGCATGAGCTCTGTATAGTTCAATTAAGGTTTCTACTAGAGAGTGAGACCATTCAAATGAGGTGCTGCTCTCCATACTTCAAGCTGAAGCGTTAGCGCGTAGACTAACGCACATAACCACGGACAGCAGCCGACTGAGTGCAGCCACAGATCATATACTAGAAGATACTCAACTTATCACTAAAGGGGCTTTCACACGATCAGTTTTTCTGTCAGTCACACTCACACTCATTGACTGTGGTCAAAACACTCGCGTTCACACGTACGTTCTCGTGACTGAAGTGGCGCGCAGCTAGCAAGCTCGGCGGTAGTTTACAATGTATTGTCGGGATAGGTTCTCCGTGTCCAAAGCAAGCTTATTCATTGGCTTTGCGATCAAAAAGGGGAATAAACTCCGCATATAGATATTGGGTTAATGAATGGCTAGCTAAACATTCACAAAATGGGAGTTAGAACAAGATTTGCAGGGAGTGAAGGCTAAATTCCCAGATTTCGTTCACTATGTATTTGCGCATTTCTCTTTCCTTGTCGCAGCATTCGTAAAATTTGGTTACCTAAATCTAACAAATACTACAATTTATGCAAATGTAATAATCTACTTTATAATAATTTCAAGTCCAGGTAATATTTTCCGCCCGTTCTATGCAGTTTTGCATGTACCAGCGTGTAATTGTACAGCTCGTAAATTGAATTTTTTATATTTCAGAATTATATTCGTTCTCATCCTAGCAACACAGTAAACATATAAATAACAACTGTAATCTGGCACACATTTGTTAGAACTGTATAATTGAATGCACGCGTAAATCTGGCATTCGCAAGCAAATATTTTAAAAATATTAATTAGCCTCTCAAATTAGTGCGTGATAATATCTAATAATTCATGTGAATGTGACAGCAGTACGGGTAAACTAATAAACGTTGAGATTTATTTCACGAAACATTTGCATGCTGAAATTACACGGGAAGAAGAATTCATGTAAAAAGTTTTTGTGTTTTTTTGAAAATGCCGAATAAATTGTTGAAATCGCACTTACGGCCATATATTGAATTTTTTCATTCTAATAGCCAAAATAATGTGCCTTTGCTGTATCTCCTGAGTGAATATTAAATAAGATTGAAAATTCTGTGTAAATGGCACTGACGCTGCAACAGGACAAATGCATTATGATATGTTCGTAACAAATTAACTATTGTTTCCCATCTCATTATGAATGCTGGAAAAGAACGTACCTTTGAATTAGGTGCTACCCCCAGGAAAATAATAGATTTCTTGGAAGCAATTGCTCTAAAATTTTTCCTAAGCTATCTTCGAAATGTATCAATTTTTTCTTCAAGCCATTCTCATTAAATTAATACTGTGTTGCTTCATTACCATATTTGAGAAACTTGTTTCTTATATCTCTGCTCTTGTATTCGTTGCTTTGCACTTTCTACAAAGCATGCTGCTCATGAAAATAGCTAATTTATTATTGAGACCAGGCGAAGACCAATTGACAAGGGAGAGCGATCGCAAACGTCATCACTAGACGCCAGGCGGGCAGACACTGACACGCAAACAGGAGCAAAGCGACAGTCAAACCAAGCCTTCAATGAGTGCCGAATAGAGAGCGAAGAGAGCACGCATGCCCAAATATGGTGTTGAAAAGCTGTGACTGTGAGTGTGACTGACAGAAAAACTGATCGTGTGAAAGCCCCTTAAGTGAATTTCAGCTCTGTTAACAATGACGTAGATGCGAATTGGCCAATGACGGAGCCAAGAAATTGTCACGTGATCAAAAATCGTCACGTGACTTTGTTTACATCTGATTAGGGCGGCTGTGACTGTTGCGATGTAGCTGCAGAAGTTAAAATGGCTTCTTGCGTACGCTTAAAGTACACGATGTATTATTAAATTCAACTGTGTTACAATGCAACGTCTAAGATGGATAATGTTTTCGAAATACCGAAAAAGGTCTTTTGTGTGTGCAGAGAATCTCTGTCGTTCAGACTATAAATCCATGTTGTCTCCCGTCAGAAATGCCAGAAAGATTTTGAAATCTTAGCAGTTCCTTGAAGAGCTCTCCAAGACCAAGGTAATGTAAAAACTTATAGTTGCATCATTTTTCCGAATTAACTTACTAAATCAAAGCTTCATAAATTAATAATGAGTCTCTTATTACCCATTGTTTGCAGAAAAGAATAGCTTTTTAATTGACTCATACTAGCATGGAGCAGATGAAGGAATATATTTAAAGATGCTTCAACTTTTATTATCAAAATATGATATTTGTAGCTGATACTGAAATAATGAAAACATTAGATAACCCAAAAATTTAATTGACGCTATGATTGGTATATCATTTTCTTTTTGTGCAAAATTTAGTTACAAAGGCCATTCTAAAAGTAATTATTTTTAAATTAAATAAATATATAAATGCTAATTGAAATGTCACAAATTGGCTGTATTCCTATTTATTTTATATTTGCATTAACTGTTTGTTTCATATTAAATTAACACAATCAAACTACCTCATTAGTATTATTTTGAATAAGTGACTGTTACACACTTTGAATGTATGTAAATTGTCTTTTACCTAAGTTTTTTCAGTTTGCTGGCATATAAATAATTTTTGAATTTCCGCATATAATGTGTTTAGCTGAGTAAAAGTAATATGACTAATTGTAAGATTTAAAAAAAAATGTATGCTGAGCTTATACGTAGAGTAATCATTATGGCATCATGATTTCTCTGAATAACCCTGCATGATCCGTTTCAAAAATTGTTTTGCTTTTAAACTTCTGTTATTTTTCTATTGCTCATTGCTTGTATTACAATTTAAAAAACAATCATGCAGGTTTCTGCACTTATGTAGCCTTGTAGAGAAATAATAGTGTACCTACTCTTACTTTACTTAGCAGCAAAATGAATGATTCAGGTTTGAGTATGTCAACATCTTTTCTTAAATCTCGTCACTTTCAAAGATAGCTTTTAATGAAAAGTGATCAAACAAAGTTGTTCACAATAGGTGGTCATTGAGAGTTGGCCACCAATGGTGATCATCCAAAGTCTACATAGGATTTGCCTTAGATAATTCAAGGTGAAAAAACATAATCAAGAGGTCTTTCTGACAAATTTTGTTCAGGATAAATGGAATTTCCATTATTATGATCTTTACTCTCAAATTGAAATTTGACTTGAATTGAATGAAAAGAAAGCCATTTAAAATGAATAAAGATTATTGAGATAAAGAATGTTATTATTGAAATTAGTAAATCAACATATTGAAAAAGCGAAGAGCATTTTAAAATCAGATCATGTTAAAATTGAAAATCACATTAATTTATTATAAACCACTCTATATAATTAAGAAATGTCACTTTAAAAAGATGTCGTGTAGGCAATGATGGGTAGTATTTAACTCATTTATATCCAGAATTTGTTGTATTCTAATGTACTGAACTATGAACAGCATTTTTGAAGGAAATCCTACGTGCACTGTTGTTGTCAAAAAAGAAACAGCAAATATTTTGTTTTAAAACATTCATAAACATTGCACCTAATAGCCATAATAGGGTGTGCAAGTCAGTAACATGTTAATTAATTTTTCTTTTTTGCATGATTAGATCTTTTATATTTGTGTGTATCAGCTGTGAAAATTTCATAAGGGTCTGTGCAACGGTTCACAAGATATAAAGGATAGAAGCTGGGTAATAGGATGATTTAGTTTAATTATTAGATTATTTTATATGATTAATTTGCATCTGAAGGGGTAAAAATAACTTATTTCTGATATCTCAAAGGCTTGTGTTTTTAAAATGGTGTGGGTACTCATGAATGAGGGGCCAACACACCCTGAGCCATACACTGCGTATGGATAATTTACGAGCATTGCCAGATTATATGGATTATTTATTAGGAGCCTAATGACTCTTACATTCCTGGGGATTTGTATTGAATGGTACTTGGCCCAAATGAGTATATTAATCATTCCCTTTTACTTGCTCTGTGAAATCATGTCATGGCGGTGGAGTCTTAAACACAGGAAAAATTAAGGTTGCTGGAAGTGCTACTTATTGGGTAGTATGCTTCAATTTTATTCAAGATGATATATCACTGTTCTTAATTTCTTCCTGTATTTCTCCATCAGCTGCTGGTGTTGAATTTCCTGCTCCTGATGCTGTGAGGCCTGCCACTCCTGGGGCGTCGATCGAGGCCTGCCATTTGTGCAATTAGGCGTGCCACCAGTGACCAGCTAACAATGCTCTTCAGCATCATGGAGGGTAACAACACAGGTTGATCGTGTTGAAAAAACCACTGAGTTCAAACTTCATTGGAGTGTCTGTGAGTTGTAGCAAGAAGGATTTTTCAAGTTACAAGCCAAAATTGGACAGAGTAGAGTGAGTGATAGCAGCTGAAAGCTCAAAAGACTGCTGAAAAATCATCACATACACATTACTCTCGCATACACATATTATGCACCTATCGACTTCAAATTCCTCTCGAAATTAGTATTGAAACATTCTTTCGCGTAAATCGTTTAATGTTTTAATCTTTCTTTTGAGCTCCCTTCAGGGGGATGCAAATATTGTATCAATGGGAATTATCGCTCCCAGGGGGACAATGTGAGGGCCCGAGCTGAGAGTTAGGTAGGCCTTCTTTGTGTTAAAATAAAATGCTTTTGTTATGTTAAGAACTATCTTTTTTCGGTTCACTGCTGTCCTGTTTTTTCAGCGCCTACTACTCTCTACTTCAACTTTGATCTTGTTTCATGAACTTTTTTCTGATCTTACTGTTTCTATGCCGTTTCTGCATAGATTCCGCGTTCCCTTAACTCCTTACTAAATGGTGCCTTCTTCCTTCCTCTCTTTGGATCGCCTTGGTTGCGGATAGGGAGGCTTAAACTAACTAATAATCTAATATAATCTTTCTTTTGAGAGTAATTTGAAGTCGATAGGTGCAATATTTCGAAAGTTACAAGTGGGTGTGCGTATGTGTTACATTAGTAGCGGGGTTTATCTGAAAAAGATTACACTGACGTGCGTGATTATTTTATGATTCCGTTGAATATATTTGACTCATGACAAGTTGTGGAAGCTTCAAATAACTTTGCAAGCGACGCGACGACGTTACTGACGGGTTAATTTACTTCTAAGACCGTCGCAACGGGTTAATTAATTCATTCAAAATTGTTAGTATCAGGTGTAGAGCAACACTCAGGTGGTATGCACCTCGACAACTCCTTGTATCATGGAAAACTTGCATGTTATTTTTTGGGTGCTATATTCCCTTCAAATACAATGTTGCTAGAACACTACTCATCAATTTTTGCGGTACATCATTAGTTATCAGATGGAAAATACTGGATAAAAATTTTGCTGCTTGGTATGTTGGCGCATGGAAGAAACTTACTACAGGTCGTCTTTGGTTGTTAGCCTGATGCGTTTTAGGTCATTATTAATTGTTTCAATAAAAATAATAGCGTACGAATTTATGACACCGCCATTTCTTTTTCGAAATTTATGTTCTAAATCATTTGCAAATAATTGCTCCATATATTAGAAACGCGCAATTATTGGCAAAGAAATTTTCTAAAATACATTGACTTCCCCTGTTGATGGTCATAGCAAATTGAGACGAAAACTTGGAGAGACAAAGTGTTTCGTTGCTCAAATAGAAAGCATTGAAATTCACGAAATGTCACTTATAGGATAAAAAGGAAATGTTCCATGTTCTTTAAAAATTAACGTACACCTACACAAAAGCCTGTAAATTGCCAAAACCTTTGTAAAATGTTGTTAGATGCCAACTTGTAAACCTACGCCTAATCGTTCTCGAGAGCGTTCCTTCACCGCTTTGGTGTTCGATTCCGAAGAAAATTAAAAAAAATGTACTGCTGAGCTCATTGCACTCTTTGATTATTTTACCACATTCAGGACATGAATTTAACCTAATTGCGGGTGACTCTCGAAACATGAATTGCAGATATGTACATGAATGCGCATTTACGTGTATGTATTGTGAATGAAATATTAATAAAAGTGTTGTCAATGAAACCGCAATTCACTATCTTGGCTTTCACTATCCTTACTACGCCCAGAAACGTTTATAACTTTAGCGTGAAAATTAGACCTTCAATCCAAACGAGTATCGCAGTAAAGGCTGGATGCGCAGCCAATTGAAAGCATTGTTAACAATGACGTCAGCTGCGAGTCATGGCTGCTAGAAGCTGATTGGTTGGCGTGCGTGCGTACTTTTGTCTAGAGCGGGCTTGGGGTCCACCGTAGTTTTGAAGTTCTTCTTATGTAAGTGTTCTGTGGTGCAGCGCCTGTGTTGCAAGAGGCAGGGCGGCCGTGAATCGCTAGCTGGTCAATCACTCGGATGCCCGCCTGAAGCGCACGTAGCTGCTGCACAGAGGGGCGGTGAGGCGCTTGACGCCCGTGTGACGCCCCTAGTGTAAACGGGCCTTTAGTTTTAAGTTGAATGTATAAAATAATTGATCATTAGTCTTCGTTCAAAGTGCTCTGGTATGTTAAAATGACGTATGTTAAAAATGCACCCATCGACTAAATTCGTTTCATTTAAGGTGTAAAATTGTGCGGCGTTGCTAAAATATAGTAATTTAAAGTTAAAATATTTGAAATGAAATCAAACTAACTACTTTTCATGACAATTCGGTAATACTGAGTAATGAGATTGATCGTAAAATGAAGTAGATCTTCAAATTTACCTCCTGCGTAATTTCCAAACTATTTCAGCTGATGTGTGACAAATTCACGAGTACATTCATCGATTTAGATCAAAGCAACTTTCAATTGACATGAATGGAATTTAGTTGATCATTAGTGTAGTGTAATTTGATTGGAATAATTCTTGGCATGTCGGTAATGATAATAGGCAAGTTTTGAAGTATATATTTCAGATCATATATGTGTACATTTTACTGTTTACAACCTATTTTTACAATAGGTAAATACATTCCAAAAAATGATATATTTTAAAATTTGTTAGGTATTGACAGAAAATCTAATCTAAAAAATGTAGTATTAGTTTTTTGGAAAACATTTCTCCTAAAATATTTATACAGGCTAAATATATTTCCTTTCAAAAGCAGTCCTATTTTATACACGTTTCTCTGAACGGTTGGTCTAGACAATGCGACTCACTTCAGGATTAACGTTCGCTCAGTTTAGAATGCAAGAGCATAACTTTGCATAGAAAATTGTTCGATAAATAAAAATTTAAAAAAAAAGTATGAAACAAAATAAAACGAACATTTCTAGTATTTTAGACTAAGGTTAACCAATATTCATTTATGATAGATCCAATTACATTAAGAATTAGACAAATTTTCGATGTTTGACTGAATATTTCATTCATGACAATTCAAATTTTACATCGGAAGACAGTCAAATTTGTTTCTGATACACTTCATTACTTATGTGACAAATTAGATATTCTTGGTAACAAATATCATATCCTTGACGATAAATTAGATAAAATTGATTAAGAATTATGGATCCTTGATGACATATGATATTTCATCGGTGACAATTTAGATTTCCATTGCGGCGAATTAAATAGCCTTTGTAATAAATCAGATAACCTTTCCAACAAAATAGATATCCTGCGTTCCAAATTAGATTTCCTTTGTGACCACTAGATATCCTTCACACATACGTGTATTGAATTGTTGCACGGCTGCATGTAAAAGACCACATAGGAAAAATTCGGGATTTAAGTGAAGCCCTTATCTCAAATATTGCATGTTCAACGAACTTTCAGCGGTTAGGGGCAAAAAGTTCCTAAGATTCTCTAAGTGTTTGCGACAAAACCTGTACACGTATTCTTGTATATAATTCCTTATTTGAGACTTGTTCAATATTAGCTAGGAAAATATAAACAGTTGCTTAACGATCGGTTCAGAGCTGTATTATGAGGCTGATATGCATGCGTCAACACTTCTCAAATTTTCCTTTGAATCTATAAGATATACCTAATGCAGTACTTGAATCACATGAATAAATAGTAGAACCAACGTTATAGCGAACATTTATTATAACAAACGTTTCGGAATAAAAATCATTCCATCATCAGTGCTGGAAGAAATAAAAAGTAATTACCAGTCATGAATAAGACGAATAAGGTCTGAATAGAAAAAACAAGCAAAAACGCAAAAGATTAAAAGTAAATTCTCACCAAACGATTAAAGTATCACACATAAGCGTATAGGTAATATACACAGTACATACAGGCGTACACAACCATACATACAAAACACACTCATACACCTACACATATATATACACACACATGCACACACACACACTCACTAAGCATGCCGCAAGTTAGGAAGTAGGGGCCACAAATAATTTTTTCGCGCTGTAATCGTTATTTAGTGAAGGTTTATTTGTGAATATTTAAAGAGATTCTAGAATACGGAGGTCTTGTTCATTAAAAGCTTTGCATAGGATAGAAAAATTTGACATTTTGATAGGGTGATTGGAACTACTGCAATGGCTTCTAATGGCGGACTGAGAGGGACAAGCAAATGGGCGGCCAGTAATATGAGAAAATCCTGAATGTTGGCTGTGACGGATAAATAGTTGAAGGGTAGTGCTTCCAACGTACGATTGCTGGCAGCAATCACAAACATACACATATACACAGCAACTTTCCAGGCACTCATCCTGTCACTCTTTTCTGTTAAAAAAAGACGATATCTTAAAAGTATTCTTATAACACACATGAACGTCAACCGTCGCAAAGAACGTTCGCACGAGGACTAGAAACTCTCTTTGAAATTCACTGTTTAGGTAACCTAGGAATGGAAGGCCAATAAATATTTTCTGTTTCGGTACGGTCAGGGTTACAAGAGGAGGGGAAAATACATTATCGAGGAATTTTCTGACTATTTGATTAACAAGATATTTGGGAAAATTATTACGTGCGAACATTTTTTGCAAATATTCCAATTCATTGTGTAATATTTGGCACGTGCTCGAGACGCAATAGGCCCTATGCAATAATGTTTTCAAACACGATTTCATGTAACCTTTGTAGATACAGATAAAATAATTTGTACAAAGACTGGTAAATGTGGGCTTTCTGTAAACTGAAGAAATGAACTTAGTATCAGACTTCCTTACCAGGACATCCAAAAAAGGTATTTCACCATTCTGTTCACATTCCATTGTGAATTTAATGTTGGGATGAATAGCATTAATATACTCAAAAAATTGATTTGCTTGATCCCGGGACCTAAATAATAGAAAGGTATCGGCCAAGTACAGTCTATAGAAAACAGGTTTATATTCAGTCGAACATGAATCCAAAAAATTTGTTTCTAAATGGGCCAAAAACATATTAGCAATGACAGGAGACAGGTTAGAGCCCATGGCTAGTCCATCTAGTTGTTGATATAT
>JACJUY010010594.1:3475-13761 GCA_014220935.1 Platorchestia sp. MABIK
TGCCTGAGCACTCGAGCCGCACCGACGAAAGCTGAACTCCATCCGTGGGAATGGCCGGCGAAGCCTTGGCATCGCAGACACATCGACTACGCTGGCCCCATGGATGGAAAATACTATCTAGTGATCGTGGACGCACATTCTAAGTGGGTAGAAGTATTTCCCACAACTACTACAACCTCTAGCGAAACGATCTCGTGCCTGAAACACACTTTTGCAACATTTGGATTTCTGGTAACAATTGTTTCGGACAACGCAACGTGTTTCACATCGGCTGAATTCCAAGAATTCGTGAAGGCATGCGTTATGCGGCGTATTACAAGCGCACCATATCATCCTTCAACTAATGGACAAACAGAGCGTATGGTACAAACGTTCAAGAAGAATATACGGAAGTCAATGGAACCCCTACGCCTAGCACTAGACAGGTTTCTGTTCAACTATCGGCTAACACCCCACTCGAAAACAGGTGTTACGCCGGCCGAGCTGATGCTAGGCAGGAAAGTTCGATCCCGTCTTGATCTACTTTGGCCGTCAGAAGCAATCGCGTCCAAGGTCGCTCAACGCCAGGACGCTCAGAAAAGATACCACCCAGGGTCTCGCGCGATTGACATTCCACCTGAGTCACCTGTGATGGTCCGTCAATACACGCCGGGTTCCCCAAAATAAACCCCGGCTACCACCATTGAGAAAACGGGCCCGGTATCCTACAAGTGCCAACTGAAGGGGGGAGAGGTCGTTCGTCGACACCAGAACCAAGTTATTACCTGCTCGAACACCATCTCTGAACCCTTGGAACAACCTACGGAGGAAACCGTTGTGTTTCCACAACCTGCTCAAAATCCATACCCACCACCTTCGACTAATGAATCTGACCCAGAATTACCTGACTACTCGATTCCCACCCAGGAGGCCATGTTGCACGAGCCTCCAGGTGCTAGCATCTCACGCAGGTCTAACCGGGCTCGGAAGCCTGTGGTGAGGTTAGACCTTTAGGATTGAGTAGGTACAATAAGGGGGTAGGGTTACAAAGGGGGGTTTCTAATTAAGGAGGGAGGGGTGTAATATAGCGGGAAGTGTAAGTTCTAGTTAGACATACCAAAAGTTGGCAACGCTCGTGAGAGCAACAATCGCAGCCAGTCTCCTATTGGTCGCAGGACCAACAACAATACATGTTGGCTGTGTGTGTGTATATAAATTACCTAATATGGCTAAGTATCTAACATACTTCTTTCTAACTAACTACTACTTAATTCTATTCTTTTCTATATATTCCCACCCATCTCCGCTCTACTCTTGCTGGCCACATGTCTGGTAATTGAGTATTTAAATTGTAAGGTATCTAAGAGGTGAGTGGATTATTTACCTTATGTGATGTGTCATTGCATTTGTCTATTGATGTGTTATTTATGTATTGATGAGGTGTAATAATATTATCCCTGTCTTGATATGTAATATTGACGTATGTATGTTTTCATCCGTGCATGTTTGTTCCTCGTTCCTCATTTTTATAACACTAATATCACTTGGTTGAAGAATTTCGATATACCATGTAAGTGCAATTGTTTAGAAATGAGAAGTTGCGCTAACTGCGATTTTACAAGAAAATCGACCGACCATTGAGGGGTTACAGAAACTTCGCTCCCAGTCGTCCCAAAAAACGTAAAAGAGTTTTGTCTTACATTTTAGCATTTAAAATGAATTGATGTTGAAATTAAAACTAATTTGAAGTTCATAGGTGCAATAGTTTAGAAATTAGAGGAGAGACAAACTGAGGCTCATCGAAAAAATCTGTCTCCCATTCAGGGTTGACGGGAACTTCGCTCCTCGTCCCCCCAGGAAGCGTATGTGAGTTTTGTTATACATGTTAGCGTGGAGAATTATTTTTTCTACAAATTGAAACTAATTTGAAGTTTTTAGATGGTATAGTTTAGAAATTAGAGCAAAGAGAATTTGCGGCTCAACAAAAAAATCTGTCTCCCATTGAGGGGTTACGGGAACTTCACTCTCTGTCGTCCCGAAAACGTAAAAGAGTTTTGGCTTACATTTTAGCATCTGAAATAAATTGATGTTGAAATTAAAACTAATTTGAAGTTTATAGGTGAAATAGTTTAGAAATTACAGGAGAGACAAAATGAGGCTCATCGAAAAAATCTGTCTCCCATTCAGGGGTTACAGGAACTTCGCTCCCTGTCGTCCCAAAAAACGTAAAAGAGTTTTGTCTTACATTTTAGCTTGTAAAATAAATTGATGTTGAAATTAAAACTAATTTAAAGTTTATAGGTGCAAAAGTTTAGAAATTAGAGGAGAGACAAAATATGGCTCATCGAAAAAATCTGCCTTTCATTAAGGGGTTACGGGAACTTCGCTCCCTGTTGTCTGTAAATGCTAAGGAATTTTAACATATACAATTTTCTCCTAATAATGTCTCATTCTTTCTTTTGAGAGTAATTTGAACTCGATAGGTGCCTCATTTCGAAAGTTACTAATGAATGAAGTTAATGAACTTTTGTGCTCTGACAGCGCGCGAGTCGGGAAGGAATCTCAAGAAATTTCTGTACTTTTACCAACCGTTTCTTGAACCGTCTCGGCTGCGGCCTGCCGGTGTCTTATATTAAGAAATTATTAAAAACCAAAATTATGGCCTGTATCTCATGTGTCAACTTTTCGGAAATAATCGGTTTTTCATTTTCTTCTTTCTTCCAAGTTGGTGTTTGTGTAAGCGGTCGAAATTTGGTACGCTGGCCTGCCGCAGTACGCTGGTCTATTATGATTCGAAATCCATCAATGTTTACAGCAATCTCTACATGTAAACTTTCAGTTAAAAGTGCAAAATTTTCCTGACGTTAGTATACTTTAATGTACATCAATGTATAGTATTTTTTCATTGATGTTTTTTTGGAATAATCGGATTTATAGTTACCCTAAAATCGTCAGAACGAGTTCGAAACGAGTCAGCTGAGCTGTAAGATGCAATTATTGGCGGTGTGGACCAGGCCACTGTGGACTGGTTCTTGAACGCATTCTTGAGTAAAATGCAATGAATGTCGTGATACGTTTTGCTCTATTTGTTGTTTCATGTCTCACCCGCTGGGCGTTTTTTAAAAAGTATTCGATAAACAAGAAATATATTTGTCTCCGTTTCAACTCTGTTTAAGGTAAGACGCCTAAGCAGAACGTAACCCATTTGAAATGTTACCTGTTATTCGCCTAGTTAAAAATTTTAAAGCAAAAAAGTTGATTAACTAAATTAGTAAGTAATTGAATGTACGTGTGTGTTCCTCTAACTTCCAGCTTTGTTAAGTTGATGACATTTGAAACTCAGAGCAGAGTGTAATTGTTCATAAACCTTTCCTGGATCCAGAGAACTTGAGTCTTTACTATTAGCTACTAGCATCAACAAGTTTGTCATACTCAAATCCAAGGCTGTGCAATTATTCTTGATTCTTAAGTGTTTTTAAAATGTTGAAAGTTTACAATGGGTATATATCTTTTGAATGTGTTAACTTAGCTCAACACAATAAGCTGTATGTGGTAAAATATTGCACAACATAATAGCATCTATGCAAGTTATAGCTCAGTTTAACAGAAACTAATTGAAATGGACATGTAACTTACTATTCATTACTAAAGTACTTTTAGTGATGAGATTTTTTTCTAAATTTAAATTTAGCATTTAGGCCCCTAATAGCAATTTAATTGGCTTTCATTCATTAAATAGATAGATTTAAAGTTTGTGTAATAATTACATCATAAGTCAGTTTGGGTTTGTGTGATAGTAGTTTGAAGTATATTGGGTATGCTGCTGCTGCATCAAACACTTTAATATTTTAGCTACACTTTCCTTACTATTCAAATTTCCAAATTAAAGTTGATTTTGATAGAATCAATTAGGATGTCTAGTACTAGTTTAGTTTAGAAGCCATTTGTTAGCTTGGTAGAAAATCTGTTAGGAAATTATTTTTATTCTATTGGAACTTGCTTTCAGCCATTCAATATTCATTTAAAGTTGCTTGTGTGATTATTATTATTCGCATTGATTAAAGACTCATTCGTTGTTTCAGGCTCATTTCTTGTTCAAGGTTTGTATTTTATTGGTTAGATTCATTTGTTGTTATTTGAGGCTTTTTTTTTGTAGTTTTTTGAGGTCAGTTTCTTGGTTGCAGCATTGTTTTTTTTTAACTATCTGTTTCAGTTGAAGGTGTTGTGACATCAGCTGTAGCTGGTTTGTCGTTGGGTAGGGTTTGTGTGCCATGAATATTGTATTCAGTTCCGCTGATGACCGCATTTTCCTTACTGGTATTTTTCAGGATTGGTTTGAATTTGACATGAAATATGTTAGTTTTTATTTTATTTATCTTAGTCAGTTTAATTACTGTCCAAAATATTGTTTTTATTTTATTTATCGGTCAATATTGATTTTAGGCCTTTCACGCAAATTAATAATTCCGTTCCAAAGAATCACTAATGGAACACATTTGAAAACGTTTTACATGAACGACATTCTGCTCGCTGATGCGTTATTTTTGAGTTACTCAACTTTGTAGTTATACAAACGTCGTATATAAAAGTGAAGGAACGGACACGTAAATATGCTGTAATACGGTATTAACGTAACGATGGGTGAGGTTAGGATAGGTTATGGTTGGTTAGTTTTATAAACTAACCTAAAATAACATAAATCAACCTAAAATAGCTTACCTTAACTTACCCAAACCGTCTTTGTTCGCTTCCCGCCAAGAAGTGGGCGTGTCCAGCCCGAAAAGTGGGCGTCACCCAACAATGCGGCGACTAAGCAACCGACCATATAATGTTATTCCTATCTGAACGTAATTATTGTTATATCTCAAAAATAACGCATCAGCGAGCAGAATGTCATTCGTGTAAAACGTTATTAAATGTGTTCCTTTAGTGATTCTTTGGAACGGAATTTTTAATTTCCGTGAAAGGCCTAAAATCAATATTGACCTATTTATCTTAGTCTGTGTAATTACTGTCCAAAATATTACATAACAAACTATTTGGAGGCTTTAAAGTTTGATTTTTTGTTCTATTTGCATTTCATTTTCAATGTTTTCAAATGGATGTAATTGTGTATCATGAAACTGTTGTCACTCATTGAATTTATTAACGTAAGTATCTGAACCTACATGAAATTTTTTCCCTCTTCTTTTATAAAGTGGTAGATAAGCATTATACTTTTTTATTATGTAGCTGTTATGTTTGGCTAATGGTATGAATATGTTTTCAGAAATATACTCAGTAACCTATAAAATCTATCCAAAATGAAAATTTTTTACTATGAAGTATATATATCATAAAAAACATAAAATTTTCCCATTTTGTTTTAAACATTCAATCTGGTTTGAAAGGAAATAATTATTTAACTCTAGTATTTAATATACTTTTTTCCAAGGGAAGTTGAAAGTTCTTCTAAAATATGATTTTTGTCACAAATTAAACATGATTCAAATTTCCTTATTTTAGAGTTAAGTAATAATAAGTGAGCTCTGATAGTTTGGTAATTCAATAAGTTATTGTAGACCATCACTCATTTGCAGTTCAAAGTTTGGGGTCCTGCATCCTTGATTTTGCTCTTTAAGTTATTTTTCAATAATTTAGGAAATTTTGTAAATTTCTTTGGCTATTTTTGCAATCAGAAAACTGCTCACACTAGTAAATTTTAAAATGTCAGTTAGTAGAAAGTATAAAATAGAAAAAGAGATGAAACAGTATGCATACATAACTGGTAAATATTTTTAAAATATCATGATCAGTTATATCAATAAGTAAGACTGTCTTTAGAATGTTTGGGAAGCATATTTTAACATTATAACATACACAAGTGCTTTACAACTGTAGCAATGATTTGGGAAGTTTTGATGTTCTAGGAAGGTAAAAAAATGTTAACACCCATGAATAGCTGAGATACACTGTACAGTTTGATATATCAGTATATCCATTGCAAAACAAAAAATAAAATTGAATGAAGTACAAATCAAACATAATTTTGTAACCAAAATTTTTAAACCTTTGGTTGTATGACAATTCTTAAAGTGATTCTCCATACCAGTATTGAAATTCATGACTGAAAGTTTTTGTGTGCCAGTTTGCTAGCCTTCTTGGTTTTAAATCTGTCTTTGGTTTACAAATGCTCAAACCTGAATGTACCATAGTTGAAATTCATACACTTGAGCTTAAAACCTATGGCAGTTTGAAATCCTTCAAGACTTTTTACAGTCATAATAAATTGTTCGTCTCAACTAGGATGTGCCTTTTACAATGATACAAGCTTTGAAAACTGAGCAAGCTTTTTTCACACCCAAGACATCTTTGATGTGAAATTAACTTCATAAAAGACTTGAATCATGATCAAGCTGCCCTGATGAACTAAATTTTTTTGTAATTTGAATCATTGAATTTTTGTAACATTATAGAATAATGATTGGGGAAATTCAATTTAAAAATAATTAAAAGCTGGTTGAAACTGAATTCATCTGATTTTTGTTTATGAACTAAGGTGCAAAGTTATATACTTAGTTTGTACTCTTGTAATTGTTTGTGTAAACTATGCTGTAAAATATTTACTGATCTTTGTTAAGCATGTCCAATGAAGTAAATATAATACTGATGCTTTTGTAGCATTTGGCTTTAAGGATGAAGAAAGCATTTAAGGAAAATACTGGACGAACCATGAAACTGTGGATTTTTTATTAGTTTAAATCAGGTTTTTATTATTCCATTTTAACAAACCAACCCTGTATGAATTGAAAATATTTTAACGAAACAACTGAGTTACAAAAACCATTGTTTTTTCAGCAGGTTTTTTTTTCATTAAAAACACTTTCTCAACTTGGATTTTCAAGCATAAATAAATGAAACCGTACCTTTTCAATGTTGATTCTCATAGTTTTTAAATCTGTAAATGTTGTGCATGGTATTCTCCCCTCAGGGGGATACAGCTATTGTATCTATGGGAATTAGCGCTCCCAGGGGACAATGTGAGGGCCCGAGCTAAAGGTTAGGTAGGCTTTCTCTTTGTTAAAATAACATAGGTTTTTGTTTTGTTACTGAACAACTTTTTTTGGTTCACTGCTGTCCGTTTTTTTCAACACCAACTACTTTCTTTTTCAACTTTGATCTTTTTTCATGAACATCTTTCTCATCTTATTGTTTCTATGCCCTTTCTGCAGAGATTCCACGTTCCCTTAACTCCATACTAAATGGTGCCTTCTTCCTTCCTCTCTTTGGATCTCATTTGTTGAGGATAGGGAGGCTTAAACTAACTAATAAACTAATAATCTGTGCATGGTGTTCCTAGTTTTTTATATTGTTGAAGGTATGTATGCTCTCAGCCAGTATCTTGAAATATCTATGAAATATAATTTAAGACACTTAACTGTAGTGTTGTTGCCTTTTGTCTCCCTCAGGTGAGATATGAAGTAGTCATTTGCTTTCTTATTGATAAGTGGCAACTAGTAAGGAAGGAGAATAAAAATCTTGAATTTGCTAAGTTGCCATTGAAAAAGTGTTATAAATAAAATTGTAATGGATGATAGTGACCAAGTCAGTGGAATATGGACAGGTAGGAAGGAGATAATGTAGGAAGTAAACCAAAACCATAGATTATTTACCTCTCATACAAGTGACTAAGAGACCAGTGGAGGACACCTGAGAAGCTTGGGATGCAACATGCCAAAATCTTATCTAACAAACATGACAATGAAATGAAAACTAGTGCAACTTAAACGCTAAATTAAAGCAAGATAGAAATGAATATACAAACAAAAGATATTTTGTAAAAATGAAAAGAAGAGAAGGGGTTTACAAATGGAAATGCATTACTTTAGGAAGAATTTTACACTACTTCATTTGAATATAAAACTATAACTCAAAAATAAAATAAGACTTCAAATGATAAATAAATTAAACTAAAGCAATTACATAAAACAACAGTAAGAACTGAATATCAACAGAATGAATAGTAATTCAACAAGCAAGAAACAAAATACAGCCAAGTTCTTCACATGTCTGAAGAGAGATGACTTATAAACTCAGCCACCAGTACAGTACAACTGATGCCTCACTTAGAATTATCTTAGGCTAACTACTAACATCTTGTAGTACACTTAAATTTTATTGCAAAACGGAAAAGAATGAGAATATACAGTTAGGCTATCATCAGGAAGATCATAATAAAATTATTTGTTCAAAAAAGCCATGAAGGCTGTGTTAGAAAAGGGAACAATTCAACCCCATTTACATTGTGACTACGACAAGCTGTCTCAAGACTCTAGCTTCCTGGTCAAGGGGACGGTTTGGAGTAAAAAAGTCTGGAAGTTCTGGGTGGATGTTTATGAGATATCTACCGTAAGTGTATTTTGTTAGGAATATTTTTTTAATTGTTTTTTTTTGTAACCATACATGAAAATGATTATTTTTTAATAAACATGAACAAACATGTGTTGCGGAAAGTCTTTTTTCTCCTACAATTTTGAACGCACAGAACTGGGAAAATATTGTTTAGATAGATAATTATCTTGTCTAGAGATCTGGTGCAAAAGTTTTTTGATCATTTGATTTTTTTAATTTTGAGAAACTTTTTCCCCAAAATCAACCTCTTTTTTCACTTTTTCAAATTATTTTGCTTTTGAATTTTGACATGAATTAAAATTAAAAAAGCTCTTGCTCTGCATTTATAGATCTCTTAAATAGCTATTGATTGATATGCTTGCCATCCTTGTACCTTGAAAACTGTGGTAGGAGAAACTTTTCAAAGGTCAGAAAGGTGAGTTTTCAGGGCAGTCGTTTTTTAAAAATTGTTTTTTCTTTCTTTCCTAATTTTTGAACTAAGTCTTATTTTGAAATAAACTCCGCGGCTTTTGTAGCTCTATTTAAGTTCTATAGGTTGATATATCAGGAATTCCTGTACCTGGAAAACTGGGGGGAAGGATCCATATCAAAAATCAATAGATGCAAGTTTCAGCACATCATTTTTTTCTTCATTATATACTATTTTTTTTTCAAATCAACTCTATTGCTTTGTAGCTCTTTTTGAGCCCTTTCGATTGATATATTTGCTATTCCGGTAGCTTCTAAACTCCAGAAGGCAATTATATGTTTACACAGCAAGCTAATTAGCTGATGACTCAGTAGCTGGACTCGAAACAAGCCAGGCCATGAATGAACTCCCTTGCTATTCCCGTAGAAGAACACTCAAAATTGACTTGTAATAAGGGGGAAAGAGGGAGGTCACCCATCCATTGGCGCGCCTCAAGGTCACGCTAGTGCGCGTCTTCTACCCCATCTAGGAGAAGAACCAATGGACGTACTTTGGAGCCAATTATATCTTTGGATTTGCAAGAAAATTCTCTATAAGATGAGTTTATAAACCAAAAACCTACCATTATCCGGAAGGTGACTCGAACCGTGTCCTTTAAGGGAATCGTTTGCATAGAATGTCGAATTTTCTAGAGATGTTGATTTTAGCTGCTTTAGGAAGGGTAAAATGTCAGGTACATCCTATAAAAAAAAGAGGTTCGTACGTTCACTCGTTCGCCTGCTACAAGGGTTTGAAGTATGGGAGGAGAGGGGAGGGGGAAGTGGTATTTTATCATGTTAAACTTTCCCCTTGGCACTTACTTTGCTTAAATTTTAGATGATTATTTCAATATTTTTCTGAAATTACTGATGATAAATATTTGCTTGTGCAGAGTCATGAGTGAGCTTGACATCATGGATTGCTCTGAGTCTGATGACTCAGAAGATGAAGTGAGTAGAAAAGCTAATGTTAGCATTTATCATTCAATAGTGATATGATGATGAATTTTGTTTTATTTTTCTAAACCCTTGATTTGTTATGTTCTTATTTAAATGTTGATATTCCACTGCTTTGGCACCAGATGTTACATACTTTTTGGTATATGTTTCTTGATCCGGCAACAACTCCATCTCTATCTGTTATTTTCTTTCCAAAAATGCAGGATCAACATGAAATTTTCTTGTGATATTTCAAGACTATGTATAAGTTCTATGACTATATACTAAGTTTATCATAATAAGACTATGTGAGGAGAAGATGGGCGGAGTATTTTGAGGAACTGGAGAATGTGAAAGCTGATAGGGTTGCAAGAGTGGTAGCTGTTGGAAGTGATGTCAGAATGCCTGTGTTTGGTGAAGTGAATAGAAGTGGAATAAAAAGTGTATAAGTGAAAGGTGTGCTGGATGTGATGAAAAATGGGAAAGCACCAGGTATGGATGGTTGCACGGTTGAATGTCTAAAGAAAGGA
>JACJUY010010594.1:14050-25657 GCA_014220935.1 Platorchestia sp. MABIK
ATTTTAGGTACCTCGGGTCGGATGTGGCTGTTAAGGATAGTATGGAAGTAGAAGTGAGACATAGAGTGAGTGAAGGGTGTAAGACATTGGGTGCAATGAGGAAAGTTTTTGAATGCGGGAGTTTGAGTATGAATGCTAAGAAGGGACTGTATGAAAGCTTGATTGTGCCAGTTTTGTTGTATGGAGCAGAGTCCTGGGGTTAGAGAGCGGCTGAGAGGAGGAAGATGGATGTGTTTGAGATGAAGTGTTTGAGGTGCATGAATGGAGTGACAAGAAGAGATAGGATGAGGAATGAATTGGTTAGGGGGCAGACGGGGGTTATCAAAAAGCTGAGCAGGCGAGTGGATGAAAGAGTGCTTGTATGGTTTGGGCATGTTGAAAGAATGAATGTTGAGCGGTTGGTGAAAAAGATTTATATGTCGGAAGTGAGTGGTATTAGAGTGCGAGGTAGACCACGGATGAGTTGGATGGATGGGGGTGAAGCGTGCTTTCTATGAAAGGGGTCTGACTGTGGATGTGGCGAGAGGGATGACTGCGGACAGAAGTGAGTGGGAGCAGTGCATAAGAAGGTAATTTTATTTTTGACGCTGTACTGGGAGCTTGCCCGCGTGTGATGGGGTTGACCTGTCCTGTGCGGGGGGAGGGGCTGCACTCAATGAAGCGGTCGGGGTAAACCAGCTTTGGCTGTCGGGCCTGACTGGAAGGTGGTTGTGCTGGGCTGCTGCTGATCCTGGCAGTTCTGGTGCGGCCAGTGTTGCCTCTCTCGCTTCCTAGTGACTAAGGGTGATGATTGTGGCCTGCTGTCGGTTACCCTCCCATAGGGAGGAGAGGCCTGGTACATGTATGTATAAGTTATGCAATTTGCTGTTTGTATTTTCTTTGTTATATTTTTATCTCTATCATTGTGTCTTTTTTCTTGCGTTTTTTCACTTATTGCTCAGTCGGTCCGTGTGTACTCTGGGGTAGCTTTGCCAGGTACACATAGCGCCATACTACGACCACATGGCGTAAGCCACTTGGAAGGCGTTGGTAGTCAAAGAGGCGACGTGACCTTTTGGTGAGTTCCGTTAGGACCTCGATACAGTTCATTTAACTACAAGGCAGGTTAATAAAGCTATTCTCCGTGCCCCGTATGCATGTAAGCGCTTGTACTGTGCTTAGGGAATCCTCTACTCTTTTAGTATTGCCATAGTTTAGGGTGTTTCAAAGTAGTACGGGTTTTTGCAGTCGGTGGGAGGTTGACGATCTCGTGTTATAGAGAGACGGCTCCCCATGACGCGCCCTGAGTTTATTCTTATTACTTTTTTGAATAAACTTAGTCTAACGCATTGGTTCCTAATCTTTTTCCTCTCATTCTATACTTTTTAGTGAGCTAACTCTTCATTCCCCGCCACAGCATCGGTCTCTGACAAATTCCATTTTCACCTATGCAGTGTTAAGTACGTAGATATACGTAGTGCTCTTATGACATTTTACATTTAATTTTTGTTTTCATATATTAGGTTTATTATTAACAGTAAGAGAAAATCTTTCATCAAGTCAGGAACGAATGTTTTCAAATTTATCTTTTTTATGGATATAAATTCGTAACGTATATAATATTTCAGTTGAAATTTAAATTTGGGTATTAGTTTATGATGATAATAAAAAGTGTTTGTAAATTACGCCAGATAATTTTGTATCAAATTTATCAAGAAACGGCAACACTTGCATAAAAATTGAGCCTTATTAGCTCTAAATAATAAGAGCTCTGTTGCACACCTGTCACACTGAGGAGAGACTGCACAAGACTGAGTTAGTTGCATGCAGTGATTCATCTTTCTTTTATTTATCTGTGACATTCTTAACCCAGCAGTGTTGTCACTTTTACCCTAACATAACATATAATACCCTCACAATGGTTGTGTTTATTATTAAAGAAGTCTGTAAACTGTTGGGATTTGTAAATTAAGTCAACACATGGATGTAATGTATTGGGTTTTGGAATACTATCGATTTTTGTAGGTGGAAACAAATTTCACGAAATTCCCCACCTGGCAACTCGGCTATTCCCCACAGGTTAAGAACCGGTTGTCTAACGCAAACTTACCATGAATGATAGATACCTGAGTGTACGGGCCTAGCTGTCTAAGTCTGAACAGCTGCTCTGCCTGGCTAGCGTCCTGACCGTTTCGGCCTCCTGATGATAGGACGGTAAACAGGCTAGTTTCCGCTACACTTGTCACTGCAATTTTCATTGATTACCCACAAGATATATACGTCATGTGTAGTTTATATCAAATTTATTCTTTAATGTAATTTATCATATATTTAGGACTTCAAAGTTTCATGACATTAAGTACCATGATTATTATCAATGTCAATAACATCAGTGACAGCTTGCAACTCTATACCTTTAAGAGGAAAGTAAGAAAACTGAGCCACATTGATAATTTACTTGCTAAAAATAATTCTGGAATTACCTAGAACAGCAAAGATATGCTTACTATATCAAAATGAACCTAATACATCAAAAAAAATGTTACGCATCAAAGATAATCATACACATCAAAGGTAATCATACGCATCAAAATAATACACATCAAGGTAATTCTACGTGTCAAAGATAATCCTACGTGTGAAAGAAAATTCCATTCATTGAAGATAATCCTACGCATGAATAGGTATGTCAAAAATAATTTAGAAATTTAATTTAGAGATTTATTGCAATGATTTTTTTTTTGTGTAGCGTTCATTAATAATCCTTATGTTTAATCCTTCTTGTGTAATAGAACTCTCAACAGTGTGTGTTTGTGTGTGGAGTGTTGTGTCGTGCTTCGAGTGTCGTGTTCAGCATACAAGAGGGTGAGTGAGCACGATACGGCCAGCAACAGGTGTCCAGAGGTTGATGGATAGCTTACCCGCTAAGGCAAAAGGAAACATTGTTGTGGTCGTGGCCAAAATGGAATACTTGTGAACTGCGAGACCCAAGTGCTCTAGTGGGTGTAATGTAATACTTACGTTCTCTTATGATCTTAATTTTTGGAGCGCGAACACGCTAAAATTTTTGGTCATCATGACATTTTCTTTTGCCACATTCGTTTATTTTGTTTCTCAAGTCGGATGCAACTTTTCTAAGTCCCCATTAATCACAATTAATTATTATTCAATTCATACTGTAGCTGTCATCATTGTTATGATTGGTCCTAAACCGAAACGGTAGCTACCACCAGCCTAGTATTTGGGCGATCAATGTTATACTTTACATAATAATTGAATAAATAATTCAATAACGGTCGTCGTAATAAATTTAATTCTTTTTATTATCGCGAAACGTGTGTGGAACACGTTTATGGTTCATTTGCCTCAAATAGTAGAAGAGAAAACTGAAAATTTAAGAGAGGAAAGCTTCACTAAAGGAGAAAATAAAGAACAGGTTGGAAAACAGGAATAGAGATTGCATGTGCTTACACGTAGCCACACCAGTGCACCTATTTCAACACGGAAATTGAAACTACAAGCAGCATATTTTTCAATTTATTTAAATTTACGAATGAACACGTGAATCAAATGTAAGCAAGTTAAAACCCAAACAAAAAACACACGAGGCATAATGAATTAATAAAACGCAATCCTAGGAAGCCCTAACACACGGCCGGTGCCCAAAACACGCAATCAATTATTTGCACAAATTACAAAACAGTACCCGCAGCAAAGGTAGTTAACGTAAAATTTAATATAGCAGAGAAAATGCACACGATTAACGATCATCACTCTTTCACGATTTCCGCTTGTTTCTTACTGGCATTAACTTCTTGCGCTGCACTGTACTCTCATTGCTTTATCTGAACTTAGCACTGTCGGCCGCATTTTCTCTCACAAACCTTCTCTTCCCCAGAACTCGCAGAAATTTTGCTAAAAAAATTTGGCTCCTTGCTCAAAATGGAACATACCTTATCAAACATTTGTTCTATCCTGCTAACCACTCCCTTCGACGTTGATTGGTTAATCTTTCTTGAAGCCGAGCTCTCGTCCTAGAACTACTGGCCCATTCCGTGGTGCCTATATCATCTTCGTAAGTTCAACCACAGCAGCAATCTCCATCGGAAACTGACGTTTGTACGAGCGTCCGATCAGCGTGGAGACTTCTTTCTTTCTCTCTTCCCGCCCTCCTGAGAACAATAAGCAATTTTAATCACCTATTCACTGTAAGCTTTTATTCCCTGTAACTTAACGGTTGATAATTAATGCTAAATTGAAATAATTCACTCCCTGTTTAATCAACAGTGCGTCGACAAAAGAATCCATTTAATACGAGTTTCAACTGAGAAATAATTATTCGATTCCGCACGTATCACCTAGTTATTGCAAGAAGCTTACCCTTTACTGACATCCTTAACTTTCATAAAAAATCGCCTTTGACGTCTAGCCGGCTTTGGCGCACAATATATTCAAAATAAAAAACAAATAAAATAGTGCTTAAGAAGGTTAACATTTGAATTCTTATTTCTGACGTTATGAGATGACGTTCTCCCAAATGCCAACCGGCCTTGATACACAACGTAACAAAAATGCCACAACAAGTTTTTAAGCTGATTCCTCAATTGTTTAAAAAAATGTTAAATATCCTAAATTATCTCTTTCCTTGAATCAATGTCTAACACGCAAAACGTGCTTACGCACCTCCCTTTTCGAAGAATTCGGGGCTCACATCTGCCGACCTGCTGATTTTTTACACTCTTTCAGGTAAACGGGTAAGTAGGCTACCCCTTTCTTATGCTGCGTTTATACTCGTATATGTCCTCGTCATACGATGCGCGGTCCTTGTCCCGCGAAATTCTACGTCTGTGATTGGTTTGCCTATGAGCGTCCGATCCTTACGCTACGTGTCCGTCTTGCAGCAGGCGTAACCCTCGCTTGAACCCCAGTATTATTCCGCACACATGTTTAAACACCTCTTCTAACCTCAAATACCCCTTGTTTCCTAGCACGTTGTAAATGAATTTTCCCCATTTTCCTCTAAGCTTTACATCAATGTTGTAATCGGTCCCTTACGTTTGATGCAGTTCGTACTAGATCTCCATCCTCATTCAGTCCCTCATTTCACCCCCACTCTTGAGACGCTTCCCCCACATCACCCTCACAGACACCTCCAAAGCATACTCCACATTTGCCCCGCTCGTCAAGGCTTTGGCAGCTTCACTGTTTTTAGCGCGCATTTCCCATGGTTATATTTCGGTACACGAGTTAGACTTAATTATTTTGTATATCGTTACATTATCTTCGATAAGCGTGGCCTAATATCATTGACTCAAATTGATATCTTTTCTCTTTCTCTTGATCTCTCTTCCACTACAAAGAAAGGTTAATGATAAGGCGTTCCTTTTACATTCCGATAATTATATAGGGGTTTGATCGACTGCAAAATTAATCTATTAATATTAATTATTCTACGCATCCTACACATGCATACTACATACGAGGACTGTTGAACGTGGAATAAAATGTGGGAACACTCATCTGATGGCAGGTGTGACTCAGTTGACAGGTGAGACTCCTGATCGTGATCGCGTTGCTATTTTGCCATGGATATTCTATTACGGTCGTTAGTCATGACCGATGCTAGCACAGCACAATACGTCACAATTGATGAAAAGGGCTTATTTAATGTAGTAATAGTTGGGGATTGTTGATTAAATTCGAGTTAGTTATTCAAGGAAATAAGCGCTAACGGCCGCAAATGAACTGGTGGCGCGCTGGCGAGCCCGCAGCTCGAGGCGCCCGTGGTTGACTCACGGGCGTCGCTTTCGAGGGAAAGCGTCTACCCGCTCTACCGTGAACTACCAACGATTGAAAATAAAACGTGATAATTACTAACGGGGGCTATTTTCTAAGTAATTCAAATACATCGTAAATTGATTTTATAAACAAAGATAAATTGAAATTTCTCTTTATCCCTTTTCAAAATGAAAAAAATATAACGTAAAATTGTAAGTAGAGAGCTTCGTGTCATCTTCTTGCGCAAGACTGCGCAAGAAGACTCGACTGCGTCTGACGGCGTCTTAACAGGCCGATGTTTCTGGAACCTCATAGACGTTTCAAGGTTCTCACTGACGATAGATTCTTTAAAGTCTTCAGCTTTTGTGATTCTTTTAGAACTTGATGGAATGATGCGCTGGCCAGCCGTATCTCCCTTTTCTTAGCGTTACTTATTTACTTTTCGATTGTAGAGCGTCAGTAGTTATAATAATTATAGCTGCTGAGTCGGTTGTTTGGTCTCAAGATAAAGGCATCAGCGAGCAACATGAATAACGGAGTAGAAATTTTGGGAAGTAACGGCTTGACAGAAAAGGGTCGAAAATCTGAATTGTAAGAGGCGCAGAAAATAGCCTCCAGGCCAATCAATGGGAACAGTCACACACATGTTAAGGCGGGGTGGGAAAGAGTACCCAAAAACGCTGGAAAGATGATAGGCTTGTCATCGTGTAAGGGGGAAAAGCCCACACCCACAAGCACATCTTGTAACTTAGAGAAAATCAGTTCAGCGTCAAACTCCGGAGTGCGTGCCTCGTGCGAGTGCGTAAATAGCAGCGTACTTTACTTTAGCATTTCGAAATTATGTATCAGTAGGTGTGCTGTGCATTATAATCGCAAAAAAATATTTACAAAAAACCAAAATTTACGGTTTTAATTTTATAGGAAGTTTTAAAAAAAGACAAGTCTCATCACCGTTCAAGAAAAAAAAAATTCGATGTGATTTGGAAATACACTGAGAGGGTAAGCTCATTGAAAGAAAGTTGAAGGACTAGAAAATTATTGAAAAAAATGGTTTGATAATTGTTGATGTATTTATTTGGAATAACGTGGAAAGTAGAAGCTAATGAACGCAGGAGATTACAGGTCGATTTTATTTAATTGTTGCAGGATGGGAGTTCAGGCCCAAAAATGGGAAGGATCATATTGATCAGCCGAGCATCCGTCTACGCTCGCGTAACGCAAAAACACCTCGAAAAATCGCTCGGATAAATCAACTGGTGCCTTTTGGGGTGAACTGTAAATGTAATGGCTTCACGTAATGGCTTAGTTTATTTATTTCTGACAAATTTCTTGGCGTGATCCTTCGTGTTCGTGAAATCATATAGATATTCGTTTATTTTCTAATGGCGCTCTTTTCTAATCATGATTTTTCAATCGTGAATTCTTCGGCGAATTCAAAGGTGAAAAACTCGAATATTGGCCAATGATTTCCTTCTAATGATAATGATGATGCACACATGATATGAGGTTACAAGGATACGCAATCAGAGGTTAGGAAAATAGTACAGCACTCAACTTTGAGATTCCAGCGGCAACAATAGTATCACAGCGTCTCAGATTTACGTTAATTTAATGCGTCGGACGTAGTTTGACGATATAGATGCATGGGTATCACGCAGATAAGCTCAGGTGACCGACTGAGTCCAAAATATTTCTAAGTCAAATATTGACACCTATCGGAGACCCTTCCGAGATGAAATCTCGTTCAAGAATTATATTCTCTCTCATTACCAAGACTTTACATAGGTGATGTGATCGAGGGGACGTTGCCACTAGCAGCCGAAACTGTATGAAACACAACAGTACAGAATGGAAAGAGCCTGTAGAAACCGAAACAGATTTCTCTCTGTCTTCGATCGGGGACTTAGAACCCCTAGATAGTATAAGAGGAAACGGTAAATTAAAGAGAGGAAAAATTTACAGGAAAAAGGACAGAACAGGTGGAAAAAATAGAAATAGCAGGAATAGTAATTGTGTGAGTTTACGCAACCACCTCAGTAAACCTATAAAAACTATGTCCGTAGCGCCATAAAATTTTAGGACCGAATAGTCCATCACCTAAGGGTCCCTTTTTCAACAACAAAAAAAGTTGTTCATCGGACCGACAGGGGCCTGGCCTGGGTTGATCCCTTTGAAGCTCTGTGGCATCTAAAGTAAAATGATCTAACTACTTGAGCTTTGTTTGACTGAGCAGTTTGGTCCACAGATGATGCTAAGGTGTAGGAAATCTTCATAAATCGTGTGGATTGAAGATGCATGCTAATTTTGTTAGTAATTCTTAACGAATGATGTACATCTCTAATTTAAAATGCAGGGTACCAAAGTTTCAGGCAAGTTTACAAAAGGTTTAGTGGTATGATTCTTCTATTAAATGAATGTTTATCAATCTGTATGTGTCATTTTACCGAAGTACATCCGAAAGGCTAGTTATGTTTTTGGTGTGTGTTGCGGGAGCTATTGTCACGAGACGTATTTATAGCGAGGATATCTGCGTACTGAGGGCTTTAAACCTCAGTTTAGTAAGATGGGAAACGGAAAAACAGCTGAAAGACACAGAAGAATAAAAGGAGGACAGAGGGAAATAGAAACAGTGAGTGTACATATGTTGCACACGTATCTAAATGAGTGCACCTAGAATCAAAACGGGATGATGAAAACTACAAGCAGCACATTTTCAATTAAATTTAATTTAAATTTACGAATGAACACACGTTAAATTACAACGCAATTCAATATGACACAGAACGTAGATCTCTCAACAAAGGCATATACACCACACCACAAAGGAATTCGGTATGAGACGGTGTCTCCAACGATTCCCGAAAAATCGCACACCTTCCGCATCATCTGTACTATTGCGAAAAATATTGAACACAGAAATAATATGGTGGATACACCTCAATCATGGGAAGCGACAATATTAAATAAATCTGAGCACAATACCTGGGATAATTTCACAAGTAACGACGAAATGCTGGGGTAACCCAAATAATTAAGTGGTGCTTTTCTACTTGCTCTCGTGAACTAAAACCTCACGTTCGGAACTGGCACGTAACGCACGATCTCATGAGTGCACTTCACAGTTTCACCCGCTCTAAATGTCACTTCACATGTGCACACGTATTTGTAGGTCGAAGGTGAAGTGAAGTGCCGCCGTGCTCACTGCTTCCTCGTCCCACTGGTGCTGTATTGGGCCAAAAACATAGCTGGGCTCGTGTTGGCTGTAGTGATGTCGATCCGCGTTCGTTGCTGCCTTCACTGGTTCGTTTATGAGCGTTGTTGGCTTGTAGTTTCTGTGCTGTGAGTTCTTGGGGACGCGGACATTCATACAGATCATTCGAGCATTGCTACTGACTTCGTAATTGCGTAATTCCTATCGGCATTCTCAAGGTGCTTGAGAACTTGAAAATTCTTGTAGATCAAACTTAGGGGTTGCCAGTCAAGTTGTGTCCTTAATGTGCTTCTCGTCATCCTGCCTTTTACTTTTCGGCGGTTACCGGAGCTTTGCTGGTGCGATTAGTGCGATGATTCTGGCTGGTTCTGGTGTGATGACGTGTAGTATCTGGTAACACAATGCTCTCTATGGATTAAATTTTGTTTTGTGCCCACACTTATCTGATGCTCGCTTCACGCTGTGTTCGGTGTACGACACACCGTACACCCTTACTGGCGCAATTCCGTGTGCCTCTCGATCGTGTATCCCAGAAAAGACCCCGTTCTGTTCTTGAGCTCCGCTTATATCCTCTTCTCTTGCCATATTCTAGAAGCTTCCAGAGCCTTCTCCCTTGTCCTGGTGTGTTGTTCACTGATTGGTCTCAAGATTTGCATGCCTCAGTCATGCCTTCTTCTCGATACTTTCCCGGGAGCTCATTGACTCTCGCCAGGCGGACCTCTACTCTTGCCTATACAGACGCTCTTTGTACTCACGTTCTCCGAAAAATGTTGGCAGTTGCTCATGCTTGCTTTCCCACGCCGGTCTCCCCTTTTGTTTAGAGTTCGCGTAGGCTGTTTGCGACAGTTACAAATTCCGTGGGAGTCCCGAGCAATGTACGAGTGAAACCCGGTACTTAACGGAGTCTCGGCCAACAAAATAAGACATTCCTCGAAATGCCTGTCCATATAGCAGCTTTACCTAATAAAGTTAATATTTCGTTACAACCCAGCCTATTTCAGATAATTTTTAGCCATTTATGGATCAAATTTTCCACCTCAAGGTAAATTTTCTATATTTTAACATGGTTACGAAATTATCTCTTACACCTTTCCTTTATAACAAAATAACATGATAGTTTCGATGTCAAAGTTTGTGACGGATCATTTGTTTCTTGAGCAGTACCATCGTAAATATACATCCTCGCATCACATCCGTTCCTACAGTCGTTCATACTAATGTGACACGGTTATTTGCGACACGCTTATCGCGCAATTCTTTATAATTTAATGAATACCTGAGACTCAAATGAATGTTTAAACGCACATTTCGTACAAATAACATAGATACCAAAAGAAAAAACGCACATGCCGCATTAATTATTCCGGTTGTATTCGGCAATCCAAAACACTAGTCATACACCATAAGATCATTTCATTAAGCGAACCTCGCACAAGGAGAGAGAACATCATTTAAGCATTCCCTATCTTGGCGTTCATATAAATGGATTTCATTTTTGGAGGGAAGAGTTTCTATATCAAAACATATATCATACTTTATTATTCGTGGATAATTTTCACTTTTTAGTGTGCAAGTTAGCGGGAGTCTGATGACAGAATTATTCTCATCTCTGCTACTTGTTCATCCATCCTTTCGTCGCGAATTACGCGGAAATAAGTTCAGCAGAGTTTCGCGTCCGTGCGCGTAAAATTTCCTGTCGAATGAGCTCGTCAGTCCGCTATACGGTTGAAAAAATTAATATTTGTTAATTATTATTTACGAATGCCACTATGTTAGGTCAGTTCTTCTCCTGCCGTTTGGAGTAAAGTTTGGACCCCTACGGCTCGCTTAAATCCTAATTAACTTGTAATTGTGATCGACTTCAGTACGCGGGGGACATCCCAGCGATTTTTATATTTTGATCCGATTGATCTGCAATTTGGCGTGTATATGTTTATCTTTAAAAGAAACGTATTTTACTCGTGTAACTTTTTCGATTTAGACCTTAGTTTTTGGAAAAATTTGAAATATTAGTTTTTTAGTTCATTTTAGGAATATTTCAAAACAATAGAAACAATAGAAGTCAAATGAGTTTTTATGCTAGAACAAATTCAAAAACAGTTCTGAAATCCTTGTAACCTTTCAAACACTAACAGATCCGAATTTCCTATTTTTCTTTTCGTTTTCTCTTGATATACGATTTTCGATCACTAATTAAAATATACCAAATTTTTTGTTTTGAACTGTGATAAAAGAAATGGAATATGCAAATTGGAAAATCAGAATCTTTTAGTTTGTTAGAAATGTTTCAAGAATTCCAAAACTGTGTTTATTTTTTTTTCTAGCATGAAAACTCACTAGCTTTTATTCTTTTCTATGTTAAAAATAAGGTTTTTACCTGAAAGGCAAAAAAAATTTTGTTGTAAAGTGGAATACAATGGACATTTTCTTACTTGAATGTTGTATTCATGTTGTATTATCATGTCGGGGTTTTACGCTTCAGATACCCTACGTCGTGTTTAAATAAACGTTATAAAGAAGGGTTCGTTTGGCCAACGATCACCTTCGCAAAAGATCCGCCGTCAAAAATATATTCTCGTCGATACGAACCGCATATGCTCAGCTCGACGAACATCGTCTACGAACATTCCAGCCAACGG
>JACJUY010010595.1:0-15184 GCA_014220935.1 Platorchestia sp. MABIK
GGGTAGTGTCAGGGTGAGTATTGTGTTGTGTGCTGGGTAGTGTCAGGGGGAGTATTGTGTTGTGTGCTGGGTAGTGTCTGATGTGTGTTGTGCAGCGTTTGATCTGCTCTGCGTAGCGAGTATCGAGTGGTATTTGTAATGAGTTGTGTGTTGTGTAGTGTGTGCTGCGAGAAGTGTAGCCTTTGGGGTTGGCTGTGAGTGTATGTTGAGTGTTGTGTAGTGCTCTGTGTATCCTGTGTGGTGTAGCATTAGGTATGCGCTGTGTTGCGTACATACATGGAGTGTGTTGTGCGTCGTGAGCGCTGTACGCTGTGAGGTGTTCTCAAATTGCTCTTCTTACTTTCTTACTCTCGTGAATACACTATGATAACACTATTTTGGCTAGTTAACTTTTGTACGGCTCCACCTATGTTGAAAATGTCACGGCTAGCATTGTACAACAATTCTTTTCATGTCTTTGACTCCGATGAACTCATTACGCCAGCACTATCAGCGTAAGAAATATCATAACAATTTTTTGTTTTGTTAGATTGAACATTATGTTCTTTACGAAGCTCTCCACTTGGCATACTAGATGATGCGTCTGTGTGAAAAATTAACTCAGATCCCGACTGTCTACCTCATAGTTCTAGACGCAAAATAAATCAAATCTGCCCATTTTACTTCTAACATCAATCCCTCACACTCGTATCACTAGTTCCTATGTTCTTATGCTCATAATTCAATACGAGTAAGCACTAACGAGAGGGTTTTCATCAATGCGTCACATGAATTGTGCTTTCCTTGGTCACCTGTATTTTAAATGCAGTACCAGAATCCGACTACCGCGACTAAGATGAACTCATTTTTTCGTGCTTTTCTCCGAATCATGTTATCGACAATTATCAAGTGTATTACGATAACCATGTATGAATAGCAATTAAGGATCTAAATAATTTGTCTCAACACTTAATTAACATGGGTATTACGATAACCATGTGTGAATAGCAATTAAGGGTCTCTGTGTTAAGGTATTTAAACGCGATTTCTGCTTTTATTTCAATTTAAATGCGCGGAAACGAATACATTTTTCAGCTAAGCGTTACGAGGATTGTGTTCTCTTAGTAACCTATATTCAAATGCACTGTCAAAATCAGATTAGGCAAAGGAAAGGAACTCATTTTTGATGTGCTTTTCTATCAATCATTTTTTGATTCAACAATTTACACGAGTATTACGATACCAATGTGCTATTATCATATAAGGATGTTCAATGTTAAGGTGTTTTAAAAACCAATGTATCAACATTTCATGTTATACTTTATTGGAAATATAATGTTCTTCTTTTCTTATCTTTCTTTTTCTGTGCTTAGAGTGTAGTGTGTAAAATGTATAGCGTGTGTTGTGTTGTTTTTGGTGTATGTTCTGAATCATGTGGTGTTTGGTGACATCTTGTGTCGTGTTCGGTGTTTGTTGTGCGTTGTGCTGTAGCGTCGAGTTCGGTGTGTGCTGTGTAGTGTTTGACGTGTGTTGTGTTGTGGTGTGCAATGTGTGCTGTGTTATTTGTAGAAGTATGGTGTGAAGTGCGCCTTGTGGACACAAAGTGTGTTGTGTGTAGGTGTGTGTGTGTGCTTCAAAGCATACCAGACCATTAAATGTAATTTTACTGTATTTTGGGCCCTTGTACCTCAGTTATTGCTTCATTTTTGTAATTGAATTGAATTTATAAAGCTGATTATGATTTTTAATCGAAGTTGTGACGCAGATTTCATAGTTGAATCTGAAATAAAATGTACTTGCGTCAATGAAATCTCATCAGTAGCAGAGATTAAGATTTTAAACCTTTAATCTAATGTTTGTGTGTCAATAATATTATATTCGTTGTGCAGATTATGTATTTAAATTTCAACTATCAGGTTTTTCATTAATGAAATCCTAATTGGAGTGCAGATTAAGTTTTTAAATCTCAACAATGGTACACATTCGATAATAAATGTATTTTTTTTAAGCTTCATCAACTAATGATATTATGAATATAGCGTGTATTTGTCAATTATTTTTACACGATCAGCAGATCAAGAAGTTAAATTTCAATGACAGTGCTTATTCGATAACTATCATTATCATGTGTAGTACATTTTACACAGTTAAATTTCTTGCACAATACAGATTACACAATCGAATCTCCAAAATAGTGCAAATTCAATTATTAAATCTTTGAAATTGCCTAAATGAGTTATTCAAACTAGAAATATAACGCGTAATGTTCATTAAAGCTCATGTGTGGCACAGATTTAGAAACTGAAGTCAAATGATCAGGTGCCTGACGTTGACGGACACGACGAGTACGTCTGGCTCGGATGGAATTGGTCAGTTCATCGGCATCAAGAACACCCACACGACCAATCAGGGAGCGCGGGTGGTGACTTTCGCCAAGCTGTACGACAACTCCGACGTGACCGTGTACGAAACAAGCTTCCCTGATGGATTAGAGGGTACGAGATGCTGCTAGTTTTTTCCTTACATAGTTGGTGCGTAAATGAATTTTTTTTAGCTGACATAGTCCAAAATATGAGTATTTTCTGTTGAAATGGAGGCTAAAAGAGCGTTTTGTGCTAGTGTTGTCTATTCGAGCTGGTGAAAAAATAAATTTTTCCGGTGGGGCAAGTACATGTTGATGAGTGTGTTCTGGGGAAGTTGGTTCAAAAATGATTACTTGTTGGTGTACTTGGTAGGTATAAACTTAAATCAATCATCTTTCTTAAACAATGCATTCCTAAGTCGTATTTCATTCGCTACTCACATACACACCAGATCAAAAGTTTAAGACCACTTGAAAATTTAGAAAAATGACAACTTTTCAGTGATAAATAATTAAATGCATTCAAGTAGGGATCGGTAATTACTAAAGGTAAAGGGTAAGGAAGACAAAAAATAACAATTGTAACAATTTATTAAGAAATCCACACTTTTAATGACTAATGACTTTTTCAGTTGATCAAAATTATAAGACCACATACAAAAATCATAGGAAGTCTTTCTTCAACAACGTTGAGGTGAGCAAACATTGAACTTAGTAATGAGTCCTGCCTCCATTCTTGTTAATAATGTCAAAAATTCTTCGTGGCACACTAGAAACGAGGGTTTCCATGAGGGCTCCTGGAATGTTATCCCAGCTCCTGAAGATGGCAGCACGAAGTTCGTTTACTGACGCAAATTGCTTACCATTTCCATAAATATCTCTCGCCATCCGCTCCCAAACATTTTCTATTGGGTTTAAGTCCGGCGAACATGCTGGATGGCGCAAAACAGTGACCCCATTTTCTTGAAAGAAAGTCGTAGTCTGGCGGGCGGTGTGGACTGCTACATTATCCTGCTGAAAAATCCATCCATCACCACACAGACGAGGACGCTCTGCTGACAAAGATGATCTTTGCAGCATTCCGACGTAACCAGCAGCTGTTTGACGACCCTGCACCTCCTGAAGCTCCATGGTTCCTCTGTAGGAAAATGCGCCCCATACCATAACGGAGCCTCCACCACTATGGCGCGTGGAAAACATTTCAGGAGGGATTTCTTTGTCATGCCAGTACCGTTGGAAGCCATCAGGGCCATCCATATTGAATTTTTTCTCATCAGAAAACAAAACTTGAGACCACTTCTCAACGTCCTATGTTTGGTCTCACTAGCAAACTGTAAACGGGCCACTTTGTGACGTTGAAGCAACCGAGGGCCTTGTAGACGCTTTTTGTTCATCATGCCGTTTTGTCGGAAGGGCCGCCTGATCGTTTCTGCACTGCAATCAACGTCTGTGAGGGCCTTAATTTACTTGAAAGACCGTCCTCTGTCTTGAGAAACCACTCGTTTTATTCTCCTACCCAATGCAGATGAAATTTTTTTTGGTCTACCACTATATTTTGCTGTTCCATAATTCTCTGAGCCTTTAGGAAGTTGCAAATTACAGTTTTACTGCGGTGAATCTCAGCTGCGATTGCGCGTTGCGACATGCCTTGCTTATGCAGTTCGACAATTCTACCACGTTCAAATTCTGAAAGTTTGCTTGCTTTGGGCATGGTAAAACCTTTACGCTATCAGTGTCAACCTGTAACTAATCTAAAATGCCGGAAATTACCCTTACATTAAACTTTTTACCCTGGTCTTATAATTATGATCAACTGAAAGTCATCATTCAATAAAAGTGCTGATTTCTTAATAAATTGTTACAATTGTTATTTTTTGTCTTTCTCACCTTTTACCTTTAGTAATTATCGATCCCTAGTTGAATGCACTTAATTATTTATCACTGAAAAGTTGGCATTTTTCTAAATTTTCAAGTGGTCTTAAACTTTTGATCAGGAGTGTATCTTACTTTTCGCCATTCTCACATTCACCCCATGTACTCCAAACTCACCCATTACCATTCCCCCTCCTATTCATATCGCCGAAAACTGTAAGATATGCATCCGCACTAACTGCTCACACAATTTATGTAGTCGGCCCAAAACCTAATCCTTTCTTCTTCAGTTTTTTTCGCACACCGGGTCATCTGCGCTGATACTTTCCGACCTAACTTCACTTACACCTACATCAGTCTCGCCGACTCCTCCTTCCACTCCATCCTCTACAACCTCTATCTCGACAAGAAGGCCACTACCTTTCTCGCTTTTCCCCTCAAACACCCGAATTTCTTCCAACCACCTCCACAAACCGACATCCACCCCCATCTTCACCTTACTCGTGCTCACACATTCAGCTTACGCTTCTGAAACAAACTTCCAGCCTCATTTCTCCTCCCTCCCGCGCACTAGAGCCACGCACGTCCAAAGCACCAATTCTGAAAGCTTGGCAACCCGAAAATTATGGTCATCGCCTATTCTTATAAGGCCGCCGTCACACGGAGACCAAATGGTAACGTTTCATCATAATTGTCTACAGTCAGCGGTACAAATTGGTCTGTCCAGCTCCACGAAACCGTCAGATTTCAGCCTTAGTTTTGGACAAACTTAGTCAAACCATGATTAACTAAGACTGAAATCTGACGGTTTCGTGGCGATGGACAGACTGATTTTTACCGCTGACTGTAGACAATTATGATGAAACGTTACCATTTGCTCTCTGTGTGAAGGGCGGCTTCAGAAAGTAAGTAGCCATGTCGTTCTTCGCCTTTTTCGAGTGCCGGGCCAGCAGGGATGGCATTCTTGCCTCATCCACGCACCACAGAGAAGAATAAAATTCAGTTAGCGTACAGCACGGTATACACTTATGTATATCGTGCCATACAGTTAAAAATAATTTTTGCAGCAATTTTGTAGCGTTCAGGTATTCAGTTTACTGGGTGGGAGTAGCGTCGGTGTGACACACCAACCAAACAAGCAAGTCAGCCAGAACGAACTTCATGTGGGATGTTGACCACGGTAGAGGAAACAAGGTAAGGTCAGTTCTACGAGAAAAAGTTACACTCCTTGTTCGGCTAGCCAATAGAAAGGCTTCATTTTGAACACACTGGATGACGTCACCATTGCGACATGTCGTTAGGTCAATAGTGATGCCAGATTTGGAGCTAGCACTGATGTCAGATGCAATATGAGCGCTGTTATTGGTTCGTTGCCATGACGTCAGCATTGCCACACGGCCAACAAAAAAGACTGGTTTGACCCTACCTTGTTTCTTCTACCGTGATATTGACCCATCGATACGCGTGTGTGCAGGCTGCGACACGGGTGACAAAGACGGAACATGCACTGGATACCCAGTGTTCAACCTCATAGAGGAGGCGGCAGGCGTGAACGTACGCTTCGTAACACCGGGGGACTACATGCTGGGATGGAAGTTGTTCTCACAGGGCAGGTGATTGAGATGGTCAGGGGAGGGTTATTGCTTTATCAATCATATTTACTAACCTATGTAGATGCTTACCAAAGCGTTCCTTACAGGTTTCTATGTACTCGTTTTACTGTATTGCTTGATATGTACTTTTTTCGCATAGGCCGCAAATATATAGTTCCCGCGAATTGCAGATAATTTGCAGTGCTGCGAAGAACTGCTTTCCTTCGTATAGAAGATCATATTGATCTTCATGCAGATCATGTGCAGCTTTGTTCTTAGAGTACGCTGAGAAATGACCCAATCCATGATTCATGCCATTACCCACTCTATGACCCACGCACCAACAACCCCCGGGTCCCAGCTTCTGGTCATCGTACGAGAGATTCAGGGCGGGAGAGTACGCAGGCATCGCAGGGTTCATCATCCCGGACTCGTACAGCCTCGTGCTGTCCCCCCTGCAGCACCCTATGGCCGTCAACAACTGGCTGAAGGTGGCTGATGGTGCTGCCCAGTTGCACTACGGGGTGAGTGCGGGGATGATGCGACCCTCACAGCACCCCTGCCCACACTACGTAGGTGATCACCGTGGCCGAGTGGTTTAGAACTCGACTTTTACTGGAAGGTGTCGGCAGTTCGAATCCTGGCAGTGCCACCCGGTGATTGCTCCCTGTTGGGAAAAGGAAGAACGCAGCCACAATTCCCCACTCTACCCAGGTGTCAGAAATTGGTACCTGCTTGGGTACCGTCAATGCGTCTTGGTGTAAGTAGGCACTTGAAAAACCAATGTACAAAATGAAATGAACCAAGCTAGATTGATTGAAATTAAGTATCCTTTTTTCGTCCAAACCACGTAGTTACCCAAACATATGTTGTAGAGAATGGTAAACAGCAAACACATTTACAAACATCAAACAACAATTATGATAAACACAAAAAAATAGGGACAGTGAATGTATTTTCCCTCGTCATTACAGGTGTAAGATACTATTCACACCTCGTACATGATACACCTCACAATTTAGACAGCAGCAACACAAGCAGCCATGGATCTAACTTTTTCGCAACATTTCCCTACTTCTACCCTTGTATCAGCACAATCATAATTGTCAATTCATTCAATTTAGGAATATATTTACCTTCGATTTCCCTCGCATCTCATTTAGGTATCTCTTCGTTTTTACGCAAGGTTTCCTTCATGTACAATTGAGGTCACTTCATATTACTACCCTAGATCTCTCTCAAATACAAGCTAGGTAAAATCATTTATTTACCCTAAATTCCTTTTCATTATGTTTATGGTGACTCATTTTTTACCGAAAATTTTTGTTGAAGAACTACTTTGTGGGCTCACTTCTATATCTGTCAAGCGTCACTTTCTGAAGCAATCCCTCACCAAGAGATCCCTCTTGTGCGGCCGGTGCAGGAAATAAGCCTCGGCGGACTAGCGTAGAATATGTTCCCACCGAGAAGCATTAGACCGAAGTTCGAGGATTAAGTGTCAGCTTCACAACACAGGGAAAGTTTTTTACGTTACCTTAAATGGGGTTGTATGCAGAGGCCAAGCGGCCGTTTGTCTCAGCGAAAGCGAGGCGCTAAAATAACCTCAACGCTCAGTGGTTAGTCTCTACCTCACCAGTCTAAATGGTAGGTTGTATTCTCTTTGTGACGACTGGATGCAGGAAAAAGATTCGTAATTGAATCACTTGTTAGAGTTTGATGGAAGTTCCCAAGCCCGAGTTTTAGGAACAGTGCAGTGTAATGCATCAGTGAAGATGGGATCTTTAATCGTTTATGCCGAAAAGTGCCAACACCAAATCAATTCCGCCGAGAATTGCAAATTAAGCAGCGAGGACTGAACTTAGCATCTTAGGCACGCTTCTTGGTAGTCCTAGAGTAGGGGTCTCCAAACCATGGCCCGCGGGCCACATCCGGCCCGCCACAAAATTTCATCCGGCCCGCCAAACAAATCCCTGTGTGGTGGATTTCAGAACAGTGTTGCTGTTCTGAAGGATACAGTATTTATCGGTACCATGAATCTAAACATGGTGCAGATGACAGACTAAAAGATAAATTTAGAGAAGGAAATCTGATTAAGTTTTATAAATGCTTGCAGCCAGATCAGTTTCCCAATTTGACAAAGTTTGCTTGTAGATTTGTGTTTATTTTTAGTACAAAATAAATGTGTGAACAAACATTTTACAAAATGAAGTAAATGAAATCTAACAATCGAGCAAATTTGTCATACGATCATTTGAAATCAATTCTTACAATTGGCTCATATAATCTGGAACCTGATTTTAATGATATTTTGAAGGCAAATCAGCAGTATCATTCGTCACGCTAATTTGGTTGCATAAAACTAAAGGCAGGAATCTATTTAGTTAACCCTGATTTTTTTCAACAAGATTTGTTTTAATTTTTTAGATTTATACTCTTGCGTTTGACGAAATTAAATTACTGGCACTGATTTTTTTTATTTCTTCGGCCCGCATGAATGTGCGCAATATATAATGTTGCCCTTACATTGATAAGTTTGGAGGCCCCTGCCCTAGAGGAAATGCAAGGCAAAACAATTGGGGAATACATTTTGATTAAAATAACACGATAAGTTTGTTATAGTTTAGCATTTGCTAGCACTCTTTTTGCTCAATTATGAGGCTGGTGTTTGGACATGAGGCATGAGGCATTACACTTATGAGGCATTACACTTTGTGTAATGCATGGGAAAAGTGTAATGCATGGTAATGCATTCCCATTGCATTACACTTTGTGTAATGCTTTTCGTACATCCTCGGGTTACTGTACTTTTTTAATACAGGAAATTAATAACCATATTATCTGCTATATTCAGCAGAATGAATGATTCACGGATATGAAGAGGATTCGCTCCTTGATCTTTCACTCGTTTTCAATTAGATTAACTTAACATCTTTATCCTAGATTTCGCTTGCATCAAAAATATTAAGGTAGTTCCCAGGAGAGTTTCTTTGAATTTCCTTCACGAGCACATTTTAGTTAATTCATAATTCAATTTTTCTAAGTTAAGATAATTACATAAGTCATTTCCGACATTCAGTAGGCCCTCCTTTTCAGTACCATCCAAGATGATTGGTCGGGTATTGTACACTCTCTAGTACATCTAGTACACTTTCTCATCAAATCACATATTTTGGATGATATTGCATTCAATCTTTTTAATTTTTTTTTTTTTGCACAGGTTCTCTATTTAAGAATATTCCTTGTCGCTTCCCTGAAATTGTATTACAATTTGTTACAATAGGTCAGTGCCTTCCACATTTTCCCCAGTTTAGATCAATTCGTCGTACCATTTCTCTTGTGTATGTTAATTCTTTGCGCCACTCTGATAGCTCTGGGGAAGTAATTCTCATAATTTTCAAAATTCAAGATAATTCATTTCTCTAATTAAGGATTTTCTCATGCATAATTTTCTAGATTTAGAGTAACTCTTGGCACTTTTTCCTAAACTTCAGGTACAAGGTCTCGCAGGCTCTATCCCCGCAGGCTACACCATCAGCGTCATAGCTGTGACGGGACTGGGCAGCCCTCAGGAGTACTCGTTCAGCAACACCGTCATGAGTGTGTGATGAGTGTGTCAAGTGTGTCAGCTCCGTCATAAGTGTGTGATGAGTGTGTCAAATGTGTGATGAGTGTGTCAAGTGTGTCATTAGTGTGTCAACTCCGTCATGAGTGTGTGATGAGTGTGTCAAATGTGTGATGAGTGTGTCAAGTGTGTCAACTCCGTCATGAGTGTGTCAAGAGTGTCAACTCTGTCTTGAGTGTGTGATGAGAGTGTCAAGTGTGTCAACTCCGTCATGAGTGTGTGATGAGTGTGNACTACACAACACACACTCACCCAGCGCTCACACTACACAACACACATTCACCCAGCGCCCACACTACACAGCACACACTCATCCAGCACCCACACTACACAGTACACACTCACCCAGCGCCCACACTACACAGCTCGCTGCCCTCGTACACATAGGGCGGCTCCAGCGTGAACGCATTAGGAGCGTCAGGAGGCGGCGTCAGTCCTATCGGGTTGAAAATGACTTTGTACTTGCGTATCACAGAAAAGCTATGCAGAAAACAACAATAAAAATAAAATTATTCAAAATTTGAAATTATTAAAATACAAATAATTAAATGACAGAAATGTATTAAACTAAAAATTATGGCAAAATAAAATTATTAATTTTCGGCATACGAACGCAGCAAGCAGGCACACAGCAAGAGGCCCACAAACCATGAAGTCAAGTTAAAATAAAGAATGAATTGACCTGAATAATCTATCATTCGAAATAATGTATTTATTTCAAGTACATTTCTATGAATAAATAAATTATTCGAAGTAGTTCACAAGTTTGCAATGGCTTATTTTACAAATTTGAGTTTCTTAGCCAGAGCCTTAAATTTTACTTGTTTCTGGTCACAATGTTCAAGTTTTCTTCATCTATGGCCAAACATATTCATTTACAGTCTGGATCTGGATATGGCTTTTTCCAAGTGAAATCCAAGAATTTTGACTGGAAAAAGTCAGTATGGCAGCCCAGTCATGAATATAGTTCTAACGAATATAAAGAATTTGATATTGATTAATATGGTTCTACAAATATGTTCCCACCATCAAAATATCGTTATTTTCAAGCATGTAGTTTTTCCACCCATGAAAAATATTTTAAGTGAACAATTTAAGCTCATGTCCTACCTCTTTGATTATTTCATTTTTGTGTTGGGAAAAATCGGAAAGAACTGCAACAGCATGAATAACTCGCTGTTCAAAGACCGAAAATTGCAGTCTTTACGAAGTGTTCGAGCATCCCGTTTACAAGGTGGGAGTAGCAACGGACACACCAACCAGGCGAGCAACCAAGCCTCACACAATATTTTTATACAAGAGAATGTTTAACGTAAAGTTTCCTCAGGACCGAACAGTTAAGAGAAAGATAGAGAAACAACCAAAAAGGGGGAGAAACTTACAAGTTAATGGATAGACAAGGCAAAGTCAAGAAAGATGTTCGTAGCCAATTAAACAAGATTTTTGATCTTGTATGGGATTTGATCCCAAGACCTTCCACATAGATAACAACCGCTTGCTCCACTAAGTTCCACAACAATCGCTTTCACCTCACCACAAAGTAAACACAATCACAAACAATATGAATAATTGCTCACATTAGCAAGATAAGTATTTGAGCCAACAGAGAGTACTGTATATACGTCTTACCGTAAGTAGCAGACAGAAGGCAGAGCCAGAGCAGCTGGGAAACCCACATCTTTTGCTGTTACTTTCTCTGTGGCAGTTGTTATACAGAGTTGTGCATCATTCCTATCGAAACAGCTGCACGTCCTTACACAGTTAAAGGGTTAGCTCATTTATAACAATTTCAATTTTCCCGTCAAGTTGGTACATGCTGCATTCAACATTCCAGTTAAGTTGGTACATGCTGCATTCAACATCCAGTTAAGTTGGTACATGCTGCATTCAACATTTCAGTAAAGTTGGTACATGCTGCATTCAACATTCCAGTCAAGTTGGGACATGCTGCATTCAACATTGCAATAAAGTTGGTACATGCTGCATTCAACATCCAGTTAAGGTGTACGAGACACGTCTCGATCGAGTTTATCTAAGACAATCAATACAGCAGTCAAGCGCAGACGGGACACTTTCAACAGTGATAAACACCGCGTACAACATTGGATTCTACATTACCTTAAAATTATAGTTAAAGCGGAATTTAGAATATTCCAATTAAACAGGCCCCTTTTTACACGTGGATTTAGTGGGAAATACAGGGTTCACCTCCGCCACCCCCGACAAGAACACAAAGCGGAGTCGCAAAAACTCGCGTCCACAGGGAAGAGCGCGCTCTCTCACCACAGGGTGACGGCGGCGCTGGTGAGAGAATAGTGCCGTGCTGCCTTATCATCCATCGTCTTGTGACTTGCAGGTGACTTTCCCAAGATAGATAGGGGATGTAAACAAGTGTTGTTGCTCCTTGTTGGGAATGGATGTTTACTGTACCTCTCGGAATGACGAAGAAAATTTTTACGGACAAAGCTTTTTACTGACATTTTGAGCTTTTGAGCATTCCTAATGGAAAGCCCTTAAATTTTTGTTTGTACGAGCTTTGAGTAAATTTAATCGATTTATCTATTGTAGACTTTGAATTACAAATTACATGCATCAAGCAACATTATTTAGAATGTGATATCGACCAAATGGTGATGTTCTTAAAGTTTCGAATATCATGAATCTATCAATCTAGTAAGATTTTTCAGGGGTGAACATAGTGCATTCAGCAACTTCTCGCGTCGCGGATATCGAGCACAAGGTAATATCATAGATTAAAAAATACCGTGAATATGGCCACGTTCTTCGGTCGGAGGGACGGTTTACCTGACAATGCTCGTGCGCTATAACACCATCCGACTGGCAATATTTCTGTCACGGAGATCGAGCATTCGGTGATGCTTTCGGAGTCGCAAATATCATGCATTAAACCACGTTCTTTTTTCATTATACGGTGTCTCTGAGGTCGTGATTCGATTATTAGGCTAAATTTGGGTACGTGATATTAAATAGATAAATAAAATTTATTGATTTCTGGGAAATCTCACTTTTAGGATAAAAAGGAAAACCAACGAGGCTAAGAATATCATAATAAAAAAAACGTTTCGGATTATAAAATGCTATCTTCAGTGTTCTGAAATACAATAAATCGAAGTATAAAAACATTGTAATTATAAATCTTCTGAATAAACCGGATGTAAGACAATGAAATTTAAAAGACATGATAAAACAAAACCTATACAAAATATCAGTAAACAATGGAAAGTTTCCCCGCCGTATCACATTCATTTATTGACAGACGGTTTTTTAAAAATGTATATCGATTCTAAAATGCGGAGATCGGACGAATTTGATATTGAATCCAAAATTTTGAAATTTGTATTCTTAAATATATGTTCTTTCTTCAAACAGTGTTCTCTTATAGATGAGTTGGATGGTTTGGTCAAGTTTCAGCCGATGCGAAAGGAGACTCCCCTGTGTTGTGCACACCGCACAAACAATTGGAGCCCAGTGCTACCAATGTAAGAGAGCTCGCAGCGGTCACACGTTTATTGATATACAACTGAGGTGCGCAACATCACATCCGGAGTATCCCTTCGCTTAAAATGTGATCAGAGTTTCCTATCATTTTTAAAATATGAGCAAGGATTTATTTGTGGAAAAAAACTCTTAACTGTTGACACTACTTCCGTTTTCATTTTCTCTGTGCGGGTTCCTATAAAAGGTAACCGAAAATACAAACTTAACTTCGGCACAGTGAGAATTCTCGGCTTTGCAGTGAACTTTCTACTCAAAAATTTCCGTAATTCACTAGTAAAAATATTCTTCGGGTAATTATTCGAACAGAAATAATTTGAAATAGATGTAATGGAAGAGTGTTTCCAAGCAATGGCTCAAAGCTACAAGAGTTACAACAGCAAAGCTGGGCGATTTAACGTGGTCGAGTTACGAAAACCTAGAGGTGACATCTGCCTTGTTCTGTGTCGGGTGCATAGAAACAGTTGAGTATGTGCTGGGATGTGGTCGATGGCGAGAACCACTGCAAATGACTAGCTCTTGCGTTGAGTGCACTTGAAGTGGTGACCACCCCGGCTTCGTTGACGATTCTGGATCTTTAGAGCGAGTGGTCGTGCGAGTCGAGTTGTAGAGGAGCTGAACGTAAAGACGGTTGAATGAAAGCCGAAGAGACGGAACGTGATGGCGATTGAGTGCAGAAAACCAACCTTCTCAGGAGTATAAAACTTTTTTATCTGTGAAAATTTGCCCTCAATAGGAGAAAATGTAAGATCCCGAGTTAAGAGTTCACTAGGCTATATAAATTTATTTTGAAATATGAGTTTTTGTTTTGTAATGGATATTTTTATTTTCAGTTCACTGCTTCCCTGCTAAGTGCAGGTGGCGACTGTCACTGAGCTCAACGACAGTCGACTCAAGCTATCCCAGGAGTGAAGGAGCGAGCATCTGCTCTCTAGTGCCGGACAAGTTAGGGCGCCTTCAGAGTACGATGAGGCTCGTTGTTCTTGCTACGTACTTGATTTTAAAAGTACGAGTTGGGCAGTAAAGTGTGAATGAACGAAAAACCATTGGCGCTGCGATGTTTATGTTGTGAGTGAGTCCGCTCAGCGCGCCTTTTGAGTATGCCTCTCAACCGAAAGTACCCAATTGGAGTACGGGCACTGGATTTGTTAGTCTGATAATTTGCTGAGGTGACGGCTCGACCCACAATATTTTAGACGGGGCAGAGGGACGCTTGTAGCAGTGACGCGTTGCTGAGTAACTACAGTAGCAGCACACTGAATTCGAGCCGCGATTAGTCTATCAGATAGAGCACTGGGGTGGCAGTTTGATAGATGACGTTCGCACGAAGTAGCTCGATTATTGTAGTGTCAAGTCACTAGATAGGCAAAGTTTTTTTAAGTTGCGAATACAGTGCATCTGCCAACATTCTTGATTCAATGATATCGTGCACCTGGCAACTTTTTTATAATAAATTGTGAGTGAGTAAGCTTCCTTAATCCCAATAGAAGTGTTCTCGACAAAAAAAGAGGTAAAACGCCATTTAGCCTGCAATGGAGGGAACGAGCTATCTGTGCAGATGTCTGTCCCAACCATTGGCAATAAAACAGCAGGATCGAAAGAAGTTCGTGATACATGATTGAAGTTTAAAAAAATAATAGGTGGCGAAAAAATGGACTAGAAACAATGAATGAGGTGATGCTTCATAAAACACATGACCTAGTTTATTCCAATAAAATGAATGGTAACCTAACCACCAGATCGGGACCTCCTATTTTCAACCTCAGAGTGCTAATTCCCATAGATACACTGTTTGAATCCCGCTGAGGGAAGCAACGATCATTATTAGCAGATACCGCGCACCTGGCAACGGTATTGGGTCACTACGTTCTTTCGTCGTTCAATGAAAACATTAAATCAGATGTTAGTTTAAGCCTCGCTAACCGTAACAATGGCGTTCCAAAGAGAAGATTAGATTGGATTATTTGTTAGTTTAAGCTTCCTTAACCGATACAAAAAAAAAGCGTATCGAAGAGAGGAAGGAGGAAGGCACCATTTAGTATGGATATTAGAGAATGCGCCCCTCAGGGGGATACAACTATTGTATCTATGGGAAATAGCGCTCCCAGAAAGAAAGAAAAGAAAAAGAAAAGAAAAAACATTTATTTCCAATAAAGTACAAACATGAAACGTCGATACATTGGATTTTAAAACACCTTAACCTAAAGGCATCCTTAATTGAGAATGACACATTGGTATTGG
>JACJUY010010595.1:16692-28504 GCA_014220935.1 Platorchestia sp. MABIK
ATCGAACCAAATACCTAAATTTTTAACTTTTTCTGATGGGTGAATTTTATCATTTCCAACAGTAAGAGTTAGATCCAGATTTCTAAAATTTTTCATTGTCTCTTTTGACCCAAAAACAATGAATTGTGTTTTGTCCCAGGGGGACAATGTGAGGGCCCTAGCTAACGGTTAACGCAACGAAAACGCAACGAAAAAGCAATGAAAAAGCAACGAAAACGCAACGAAAACACAACGAAAAAGCAACGAAAACGCAACGAAAACGCAACGAAACGCTGTTTACGACCTAATTCCTGGCAAAACATCGTCAACTAACCTATATCCGGAAATTATGAACAGAATTCAAGATCACAACGTATACAATGCAATGATCCCCTAAAAATGTATAATGTTTTGTAACTTTGGCACACTGCCAAAGCGACAGCTAAATAGTCCTGGACCGAAGCTGTCGTTAAATGAGTTTACTTACTAGAGAATGCGAAATCTATGCAGAAGGGGCATAGAAACAGTAAGTTGGGAAAGAAGTTCATGAAATAAGATAATTGTTGAAGAATAAAGAAGTAGGTGCTGAAAAACAGAACAGCAGTGAACCGAAAAAGGTGGTCCTTAACATAGCAAAAAAAATTTATTTCAACAAAAAGAAGGCCTACCTAACTCTCAGCTCGGGCCCTCACACATTTTCCCCCTGAGAGCTCTAATTCCCATAGATACAATAATTGTATCCCCCTGAGGGGTGTTCCAAAGAGAAAAGGATGAGGTATCAAATAGGATGGCGTTCAGGGAACGCGGAATCGATTCTTAAGATGTACTCCAGAACAAAATCCCCTGCGCTTAGAAACAGTAGGTTAATAAGAAAGGCAATGAAACAAGACAAAAGTTGAAAAAGAAAGTTAAGAGGGGATAAAAAACAGGACAGTAGTGAACCGAAAAGAGATGGTCCTAAACAAAGCAAAAAACGCACTTTCTTTCAACAAAAGAAGGCCTACCTAATTCTCAGCTTGGGACCTCACATATTACCTCTGGGAGAGCTAATTTTCATGGATACAAAAGTTGCATCTCCTGAGGGGCTTTCATTGATAAAAAAGATGCAGTGGAAATAAATTATCAACAACGCAAACGCTTATTGCAGAATGCTTGCGACGGGAGATCAGAGGTTTAGATTATAGTTCTCTTCCGGGTCAAGCATCTTTGCATACGATCACATAAGTTTGGCAAGGCTTTGGCAGCGCCAATTGTAGGAAGAGAACATTTTGGCGGATTTAAAAAGTAAACATAGTTACAACAAGGCGTAGTTGATATCTATGGAGAGAAAAAACTAGCATGCTAGCACAAGCTAAATCTTCTTCTATGAAAGCTTTGAGGGCCTGGCGGTCATTCGCCAGAGCAGAAGAGGTCTGGACACTGCATAAGATCTCTCAGCCCAACCTAACTAATTGATGGGCATGCTCTCTAAGGTCAGAATATGTACGAGGTGAGCTCGGGATACGATCACGTGTTGCGATTGATCGTAACTAGAGCGAACGTGACCAGATATGGAAAGAGTTACTGCTCGTTTCCACGATCAAATTGGTGCTTTAGGAAGAAGTTACTCGAAAGAAACTTCGAATTGGCTCACAATCCTTCATAAGTTATAGCACCGTTACTCATTATTACTTCACCTGCAATTTAAGTCATCCGATATGCCAAAACTTTTTGTGCATGGACTTCTGCTCGCCCGCTTTGCCGTATAGAGCCGGCCACCCTAAAACCCAGTTTCAAAATTTAATGATAGTGGCTATCAGCCTGTGTGCCAGAGAGTAAATTTTGTAATTTTTTACTATTTGTTCAAGGTTAAAAACAGACGGAAGTTTGCAGTTGGGTTAGAATATAGTTTGTTCGATGTGTAAGCTAGGTTTCGGTTGATTTTAGTTCAAAAAATAATTAATACAAGCCGTTAACCTTTGAAAAGACAGAGAGGACTAGCATTATATTCACAGAATCCCCCCTACAGAAACTGTTGGCGGCGTGTAATGATATGGAGTAGGTTACATCGGTATCCTCTCCTGGTTTGGGTAGCTCGACGAGTAAGTCATGTTTCAAGTTATATCATTTGTATTTTTTCTCTCCGTTCTTTGAATTGAAATTACGATTTAACCCCCGCAGACGCTTCAGAGCAATTGAAATTAAAAAGCTCCATTACAATTGATTGCTTGAATATAGACGAGGAAGTTCGTTCTATAAGTACACCTTCACTTATAAAGGCAAGACATTTCTTGATGATAAATTCAATGTACTTTCCTTAACTCTCCAGTTATGCGTGCTTACAATTCAACGAAACTCACGAATGCGAAATTTTGCATAGGTATCACACTTGTCGCATCACGCCAGCAGGAATCATCATGAGCTACTAAAGGAGGCCAGATGTTGAAAAAATTCAGTTGTATAGCATTGTAAATATTTCAAAGGAGTAACGTTCTGGTATGAACCCAAGTAGGTATGAAAATGACAAACCTATTATTAAATGCACCATCCTATTAAATAAGAAAAATATAGAGAAGTACATCTCCGTCTCAATTATCTATGGAGAGAAATCGCCGTTGGCGATTGTGGTGCAATATTTTGACACGTTCGCTGCAGCTAGACGCACATGTGCGTCCAGCGGTCTCATGTTAGGTGAGGTTGACGTAGCAAAATTTAAAAAACGACTCAACTGCTCGAAAATTTTTTAATTTTTCTTAAGAAATGGGAAATTTCACCCAGTATACTAAAATTTGTCTAAAAAAGATGTTGAAATAATTGAAATGCTGTTCATTCACACCGATACGTAAAAAACAATTTACCAACTATTTACTAGTTATTTATTTTAATAGTAGTCTCCCCATGAGGGGACAACGCGACCAGAAAAATGCAGTATTGCATTTGAATGAATACGTTCAAAATGAAACCCACGTGATGCTCACACCGCCCCTGCGGCTGGAATTGAGCGGGCTTCTCTGCGTCCTACGAGATGCGCTGCTCCTCGAGGCGTGAGGGCTGGACAGGGCGTGACCGCTCTCGCATTAATTAGCTTAGTTAACGACAACTCCGACAATATTTCTCATAAAAGTAATCGCACAAAACAACAATTTACAAAACTAAAAAGATTAATAAATCGTTTGACAATTCAAACACTATGTTAGCAAAAACATACTTCACGTAATGTACTAAATACTCAACAAATTATTATATATTCTGTATACTCTCAAGCACTTAACGCTACGTCCTACACAGCTGTAAACGCAAAATAAAATGCTAGAGATAATCATGTTCAGCTCATCAATGTTTGATGTTTTTACTCAAGAGACTTGAATTAATTGGTCCTCCCCACAGCGGAACAAAGTTCTCCTTTTCATTCTTAAGACTAGACCGCAAATCCGTATTTGTTGCACCAAGTACGATGTTTTTCAAAGCAGCGACGACTTCAGGCGCAAACTTGACGCGGCTTTGTAGCCACGACTTCGTCTCTTCGTACGGGTCATCCGTCTTCAAAACGAGGTCTGCCAAGCCACACTCGAGAGCCTCCTCAGCGTCACACTGACGAGCAGTCAAGAGCAAATCCATTGCTTTCCGCGGCCCAACCAAACGGACCAGCCGCGTGCCGCCACCCCAGCCCGTCGCCACGCCCATCACCCCCTGCACGAACTGGACACTTGCGCGCTGCGTGAACAGACGGAAGTCTGTTGCGGTGATGAGTTCCGCGCCTCCGCCGATAGCGCGCCCGTGCACCAGGCAAACTGAGACCAGAGGTAAGCGGTGCAGTCGTGTGGTGGTGTCCTGCATCAGGGTGCACATCAGGCGACCGTCTGTAGGGTTGCTGATCGCCCCAACCAACGTGAGGTCGCCGCCAGAGCAAAAGAAGTCTCCTTCCGAGCGCAGCACCAGACCGCGGCCCTCCCGCCAGCGCTCCAACTCTGCCACCGCGTCCGACAACTGCACCATCATGCGACCTGTTGAACACGCTCGCTAAAGAAATCTGTAAGTTTAGAACAAGCTTGTGATGACATAAATTATCAAGTAGCAAAAAATTTAAATTAGATCAGATAAGTTAGTGTACGCCTCCCTAACAGCAACAAAGGCGTTCTAAACAGAGGAAGGCACCATTTAGGGAGGATTTGAGGGAACGCGGAATCCATGCACAAGGTGCATAGAAATATTAAATTGAGAAAGATGGTTATGGAACACGATAAAAGGTGAAGAAGAAAGTAGTAGGTGCTGAAAACCAAGACAGTAGTTAACCGAAAAGATATGGTCAGTAACTGAACAAAAAATCATTTCAATTTTAACAAAAAGAAGGCCTGCTCAACCTGCAGATCGGGATCTCACATACTCTCCCTGGATGTGCTAATTCCCATAGATATTACAATCAAATTTGAAAGGCTTTATTTAAATTAAAAGACACTTTGTTAAGCCACAGCGTGATAAATTTTAAGACCAAATAAAATAGTCACCAGGACGTCTATGAAGCCCAAGCGAAAGCCTAACGCATATAAGGATCATCAATCTCAAAGAGATTATATACATGTAGGATTACATTCATATCTATTTCTTCAAAAAACCCATGATCATATTTTAGCATGATGTCTTCAGCTGATACATCAAACTCTCACAAATTGCTTAGCATCACCTCCAGCAATAACCGAACTATCATCAACAGCAGAAAAGATAGAAAACGCCTTGAGAGACGGCATAAATCGACAAACTGAAAAACAAGCTTTTAACAAGCTTGTTTTGACAATTGACATGGGTATTCCGATACCCATTTGTGAATATCAACTAAGGATCACATTGTTGATATTTTAAAACCCAATGTTATTCATATCATGTAACAACTTTATTGGAAATAAACTTTTTCGTTCTTTCTTTCTCTCTTTTTAACTATAATCGTGCCTCAGCGGGACGCTTCACACGCACCAGAGAGAGCGTTTTTCTTGTCCGGCTGCTGCAGCGTGACGGTGGCGATGCCGGTTTCGCTGTCCATCGAGAGCTCAACATTTCCAGCCCCGATGCGGCCCAGCACTTCCCGTGCCTTTGTGAGCTCCGCTTGGTGCAACCCGCTCATCTGCCGCACCAGCGCACAACGTTGCAACGATAGGCGCGGGTATTTAGGACGAAACGTGCGAGATGTCATGCGCAATGATGTTGCAAAGTACGACATAGTGAAGAAAAGGAGGCACGGCTTCTTGTGACACCTCTGTTTCTTAACACCTCTATATTTCTCTCTTTGTGACAACTGATCGATTTTTCTGAAAATGGTAACAAAAATTATTCACAAAATGGGGGTTTGCCTTCTGCTATTGTATTAGTTTAAGACTCCCTAACCACAACAAAGGGGATTTTTAAGGGAAAGCGGAATCTATGCAGAAAGGGCATAGAAACAGTAAATTGAAAAAGGTTATGAAGATTAGATTATTGGTTCGTTAAACACGCTCCCCGCGTATTGAGCCACATATGTACCCGCCCCCAAATAATAATTCACATACCGGTATAAATGAATGACATTTCAACTGTTTCACGACTTTTTTAAAAAAAAACTGCTATCATACGAGGTGAAATGTTATCGTGCAATTGAATTATTCACATTTCTAAGGAAGGATTAAAATGTGTTCGAGCAGTAAAGTCCATTTCCCAATTCGGCTACTTACAACCTAACCAAACCAACCGTTCACAACCGCGGAAACGTGGTGAACGTGTAACGCCTCCCTATCCGCAACAAATGCGATCCAAAAAGAGGGAGGAGGAAGGCACCATTTAGTTCGGAGTTAAGGAAACGCAGAAAAGGCATAGAAACAGTAAGTTGAGAAAGAAGATTACGAAACAAGATCAAAGTTGAAGAAGAAAGTAGTAAGTGCTGAGAAACAGGACAGCGGTGAATCGAAAAAAGATGGTCCTTAACATAAGCAAGAACATTTTATTTCAATGAAAAGAAGGCCTACCTAACTCTCAGCTCGGGTCCTCACGCATTTTCCCCTGGGAGTGTTAATTCCCATAGATACATTAGTTGTATCCCCCTGAGGGGGGAAGAAAGTCAGGACTGCAATGAACCGGAAAAAATTGCCCCCACAAAGCAAAAAACATTTAATTTAATCAAAAAAGGTCTAGATGACCCTTAGCTGGAGACATCGCAATTTCTCGATACTCGAGACACAATAGGAAATAAATTAATTGATTATAAGAAAGTTATAGCTTCCCTTTACCACGACAAAGATGTTCAAAGAGAGGAAGGATGAAGACACCAATTAGTATGGAGTTAAGGGAACGCGGAATTTATGCATAAGGTGCATAGAGACAGAAAGCTAAGATAGAAGTTCATGAAACAAGATAAAAGTTAAAAAAGAGAGTAGTAGGTTCTGAAAAACAGGACAGCAGTGAACCGAAAAAAATGGTCCGTAGCAAAATAAAAAACCTTTCCTATTTCAACAAAAAGAAGGCCTACCTAACCTTTGGCTCGAGACCTCACATAATCCCCCTGGGAGCGCCAGTCTAATGACGGTGGTTATAATACCGATAGTATGAGCAGAAAAATTAGACGGTTAAGGGTTAATATGGTAAATCTGCTCCTATGGCTTTTTGGAAGGGTCCAAGAATATATATTGCACGAAAAATGGCTGGTCAATTTTTATTTTAATGCGCACACGGAAATTAAAAATTCTGTTCCAAAGAACCACTTACGGAACACATTTAGGAACATTTTGCAGAAATGACAATTTGCTCGCTGATGCCTAATTTTCGAGTTATTAAACTTTGAAATTATGGGAACGTTGCATAATGTCATGAGACAGATTTCTCTGTCTTTGATCGGTGACTCTAAATCTTTGGATGGTGGAAGAGGAAACGGAAAATTCAAGAGCGGAAGATACACAGAATGAGAAAATATAGAACAGGTGGAAAAATAGAAACAAGAAGGGTCTGCTCTGCATGTCTCAGCACCCATGCTTCTAAATCAACACGGGTCAATGAAACTACAACTGGCATACTTCCATTAAATTTGACTCCAATTACCGTGTGAACACGTGACACAAAACTACATGCGGCTATTTGCTAAAATTATTTGAAACACACTCCTAGGGAAATGGTTTACGCGCGTAAAATAGGCACAAGATATGTGATAACAAACGACACCAACTCAAATCGCACCCGTAGCACAAAGAAATACCATGATGTAACATACCAAATGTCTAAATTTAGCACATTTGCACACAGGTTGCTATCGCACTATTGCAGCCGTTTGTTTCTTGCGGGCATCCTTTTTCTTACACTGCACTGTATCGCTCGCGGCAAAGATGAAAAGAACCACGCATTCACACGCGAGAACGCAACAGATATATTTTGGTAGTAGATAACGAGACATATACATTTCAGAATTACGAAGTAGTTATGCATTTCGTGGCGTGTCTTGTGTTTTAGGTTGGCCGAGAGTCCGCAAACTATCGGGTTTCATTCTCTCGATGACCAGGACGCTCCAAGGAATTTATAACCCTCACGCTTTGGGGAAGCATCGTGAGGAACCGTTGGGATGTTAAGGTCGAGTTTTGGCTGGTTGGAAAAAACCATTAAGATTTTAAGGTCGAGTTTTCCCTGGCTCTTGCCAGCGTGGAAAAGTGACCGCACAACAGTCGACATTCTGAGAAGCACGAGGGTCGACACGTAGAGTAAGCACGGCGACGCGCAAAGCAGCCAAAGGGTAGGCAGCGTGAGACAGCAAGCCGAAGCAACAGTCAACATTCCTTGGAAAACGAGGGGGCGGAAGGTAACTGTGCAGGGGAAAGTAGAGGGCCGCCTTACGAGAACCAATGAGAACTCGAGAAAGTACCGCGAAGTAGGCATGTCAGGGGCATGCGAATGTTTGACCAATTGGCCTACGATACAGATTAGATTAGATAATAGGTTAGTTCAAGCCTCCCTAACCGCTACAAAAAAGAGCGTATCGAAGAGAGAAAGGAGGAAAGCACCACTGAGTATGGAGGTAAGAGAATGAGGAATCAAGGCAGAAGGGGCATAGAAACGGTAAGTTAAGAAAGAAGTTCATGAAATAAGATAAAAGTTGAAGAAAAAAGTTAGAGGTGCTGAAAAACAGGACAGCAGTGAACCGCAAAATGGTGGTCCTTAACATAAGAAAAGACATTTCATTTCAACAAAAAGAAGGCCTACCTAATTCTCAGCTCGGCCCCTCACATTTTCCCCCTGGGAGCGCAATTACCATAGATACAATAGTTGTATCCCCCTGAGGGGAGGGCGTACGATACATCAGCACAACGAAGAACATTCGCGAAGCTTCTAGAAGAAAGCATGCGGAGTGCATAAGAGCAGAGCGCAAGAACAACACAGGGCCTTTTGCTGGCTACACGAACAAGAAGAGAAGTGACGTTTGCGGGGTTGGCGATACTTCAGCATCAGTTCTCAAGATCATTGAGTCATCAGAACAAAAAAAAGGCACCGGAAGCCGCCGAAACCCGGAACAAGGTGGCAAGTTGCCCTTGCGAAGATGTTCGAGAAGTTGGATTTGTCATTTTTGGGTAAGATTTGCCCCGGATCCCTTGACGCAAAAATGTGCAATACAGAAGAGAATCTCCCGAAAGACTACGCTGATACGCACACCAGATGCTCATCAATTCTTTTGGGCAAAAAACTCATACACCGATGAGCCTGCAAACGTTCAAGTCCTCACGATCAACGTAAGTTCAAGTCCGCACAAGCGGCTAGTTTACAAGCTGCCGAGAGGCAGCGTCGCAATAACCGGCAGACGTAATTTGGGTATCATTGAAGCTATGATAATTTTTCTTGTACGTGCCTTGAGTAAAAGACAGTGACTGGAATGACCCAGTCATGTAGAGTGGGCTGTAATGACCCATCATTGCTGGGGATGGTGTTTTTCACGCACTGGTTATCCTAGTGACGCCGTCTAATGGCAGCTTGTGACAAGGATTGGTGGATCCTGAGTAGTTTATTAGCAAGTCTGGTACACAGGCGCTGCACTCTTTTTGTGTGAATATTGTATTGCGGAGGGAATTGTAGGTCATTACAAAGGCCCTGACGCTGTCGGCCCTCAAGTTCAAGTCAAAGCTGGGCAAGCAACGGAAACGGGCACGTATCGGAGCTGCCCGTCAATAATAAGTCCAAGCAGTCGCACAGGCAAGAAAAAGCACAACGACGCAGCGCAGAAGATCGAAGGATTTGAGGGTAATCTGTAAATTCATGAGATGAGTCATCACGGGTTAATTTGTGAATTAATGTCAATTAATAAATGAATTGAGCACTGAAAAGCACATCATGATTGTGTTCAGCATAACGTATGTGCTACTGTGAGCTCATAGAATTAGTTCCACGAGTTTAACAGGGAATCGATGTTAATTAGGAAAGTAATGGTGCATTGAAAAGCACAATGTAATGGCATCCAGAATAACGAGTGTGTTTGGTGCGTTGAGTCATATAGGTAATGGCATCATGGTTTCCAAATTGCGTGTTTAATTTACTTTTTTTTTCGTGTAAATTGTAAGTAAGTAAACTCATTTAACGACAGCTTTGGTCTAAGACTATTTGGCTGTCGCTTTGGCCTTTTGCCAAAGTTACAAAACATTATATATTTTTAGGGGATCATTGCATTGTATACGTCGTGATCTTGAATTCTGTCCATAATTTCCGGATATAGCTTAGTTGACGATGTTTTGCCAGTAATTAGGTCGTAAACAGCGTTTCGTTGCGTTTTCGTTGCGTTAACCGTTAGCTAGGGCCCTCACATTGTCCCCCTGGGAGCGCTAGTTCCCATAGATACAATAGTTGTATCCCCCTGAGGGGAAGGGGATGGTTGCATTGTATGCTTCGTGGTCGTAAGTTCCGTCCATGCTTTCCGGATATAGTTTAATTGACGAGGTTCTGCAAGTAGGTAGATTTCGTTACATTGACTGATGGCAAGGTTATGGTAACTCGCTGATGCTGTTTCAGACACTAGTAGAACAGCGACAGCACTGAAAGACACAGGCGAAACGACTTCTATCCAAACCCCTACAAAACCTCAACGGAGATTTTTGAATACCTGTTACGGTGACCGTCAAAAGATCAACCTTGGCAATAGCCGCCATGAAAACAGCTTCAGTTTTCACCCACATCATCTCTTATTATCGTCAAATACAAGGCCAAACTGATATGATGATTTACATGTAATTAGGGTCACACTCTTCAGGTGTCATGCAAAACGTTCTAATAACCTCGGGATTCCCTTGTGGTGAGTTAAGTGCTGTGTTTTGTTGCGTTGTGCCGTACATCAATGGGTTACACTATGATGTGCATTTGATTTTTTCGTTGTCTTCTTTCCATTGCTGTGTGCCATATCGTTTCGAAATTCTTTCATGCCGTCTATTATAAATCTCGTGTTCATTCGTTGATTTAAATAAAAATTTAACTGAAAAAAATGATTACTTGTAGTTTTTATCATCCCGTGTTGATGGTAGGTTTACTGAGGTGATTACGCAGAACAGTTGCTTACTATTTCTATTTTCCACCCGTTCTATAATTCCTCCTTTCTGGGTATTTTTCTCTCTAGATTTTTCCACTTTCTCTTTCCCTATCGATGTTTAAATCCCTCTTTCAAAGACAATCTCTGTCTCGTGACAACATAACAGTGAAGAAACAGACACGTAAATATGCTGAACTACGGCATTGACGTGATGATAGGTTAAATTAGGTTAGGTAACGTTAGGTAAGTTGAATAAACTAACCTAAATAATATTAAAATAACTTTTCTTTGCTATACCGACACTGATGATTTCCCGCTAAAATACTCCGCGTGTTCCAACAATGCAGGTACGACGCAGCCGACTAGATAATTTTATTCTTACCTGAACGTAATTCATGTTATATCTCGAAAATTACGCATCAGCGAGCAAAATGTCATTCCTGTAAAATGTTTTTAAATATGCTCCTTTTGTGATTCTTGGGAACCAAATTTCTAAATTCCGAGAGCGCATCAAAGTAAATATCGACCTACCTACAGCAGGTATTTGCATGAGGTACCTTACCAAGTCTATTGATTGAAATTTTTTGGCACGCGACACTTGATAAACAATGGCGTCTTATATCAGAATAATACACTGGCTATAAAACGTGGGTTAACACGTTTTCTGTGAAGGGACCCACCGGTGGTCACTGAGGGGATTTTCATAGTAGTAGTATTAGCATTAATTTGCTAGCGCTTCAGTAATTCGTACTATATCGCACCGTAGATCTCACAGTTCAAAATACAAAATTCACATCGCTACACGGAAGCACACTATCTAATTGTTGTTAAAAGTTTGTCGCAGTTTGTTATGGAAACATAGCAGCAGCCATCACAAAAACCGCTTTAATTGACACCCACACTATTGTCATCTTATACGAGCCCCAGTTGATTTTTGTCGGAATCATCTACAGAGCCACGCACAATCAGCAAGCACAGGACAGCCAAAAAAAAACCGTAGGGGATTTCAGCTGCCCACCCATTTATGGCCGGGCGCCTTACCCACGCTGAAATCCCCAGAGGCATCTACGCAGCGCGCCCCGCCAAATTGCAGTTTAGTCATCCACATCTCAGACGTGAAGAAGTTCTTCTTGCTTATGCTGTTCTGGTCAATATTGAATTTAAGCCTTCCACGGAAATTATAAATTCCGTTCCAAAGAATCACTAAAGGAACGCATTTAAAAACGTTTTACGTGAATGACATTCTGCTCGCTGATGCGTCATTTTTGAGATATAACAATAATAACGTTCAGATAGAAATAACATTATCTGGTCGGTTGCTGAGTCGCCGCATTGTTGGGTGACGCC
>JACJUY010010596.1:11248-23549 GCA_014220935.1 Platorchestia sp. MABIK
ATTACCTCAATATCAAGTCCAAAGTTACACAATAATTAGCTGGCATTGGGTTAATGAAAATATCATTATCGGGACAATTTGGTTTTACCAATATCAACCTTATATCACGAATTAAGTATTAAGCCAATGTTATCGTATGGAACACCTCATTATCAAGTCAATATTGACACAATAATTAATTGATATTGGGTTGATGATAATATTGTTATAAGTAAGGCCGCCGCTTTACGCCGCAAAACGAAACTCAATGGCTGAAACAGCATCACCTGGTCTTATTACCTCAATATCAAGTCCAAAGTTACACAATAATTAGCTGGCATTGGGTTAATGAAAATATCATTATCGGGACAATTTGGTTTTACCAATATCAACCTTATATCACGAATTAAGTATTAAGCCAATGTTATTGTATGGAACACCTCATTATCAAGTCAATATTGACACAATAATTAATTGATATTGGGTTGATGATAATATTGTTATTGGGCCAATGTATTTTTCCAGTATCAACCGAATTTTCCAAAATAAGGTATTTTCCCAATGTTCATTTTGAATATCCAGTCAATATTGAGACTGTATATTGGCTCAATATTAGGTCAATAAATTTTGCAACCTGGGTTGTGTTATAAATTTGTTTAACGACGAATTTTTTGGTGTGCGAATATTTGTTCCTTCACTTTGTACTTCCAAATAATAAATATTAGGATAACAACAACAATAAAAGAATATCGTTCAAATTAACAAATTACATAGAACGAAATGCAGCTGTGAATTTTCTCGACATTTCTATCCCATGAGCTTCATCGATGATAAATGCATGGGTAGTGGCAGCTTGATTCTCAATTATGATCCAAATTTTTTCTCAATTCGATCGAAATTTATTCGTCTTGCACTTTTTATTTATTCATTTTAATTTTTTTCGAGCGTTGCTGCCTTTAACATACTTTCTGTGTTTCCAGGTTCATGTTCAAATTTTGTTTCTATAACTAACTCATCTAATCATAATCAAAAGTTCATGTGATGGTTTACATAAGTGCGTCATTCGTATTTCATTTATTTTGAATCCCTTTTCGACCCGTTCAAAATGCAAACATTTGCATGAACTACTGTCAGCAGTTCAATCTTCGTTAAATGCTGAATAGTAACGATGCTTAAAAACATGCCAAATTTTGTCTGGCAGAACGTTACAAAAAACTTTACCCGAAAGTTGGGAACTCTCTGTGGACAGGGGCATTGTCATGTTGAGTGGTAAGATCGCAACGTAAGTTTCTTGAGTGCAAGATTGAGTGTGAGATGATGCCGCTGCATGGTGGAATATGGGCCTAGTAATGAACCTACTGATGGCGAGCCACTTCGGCTGGGAATTTTATTGAGTAGACTCGCCCATGATACGTTAAGTTGAGCTGATTTTATTCCGCTCGCTACATCAAGCTCAAACGGGAAACAACACGTGAGATAGTTATGTAATACAAAACTTGATAAAAGTTTCCGGCAGTACTATGAATATTCATCACTCTCAGAGTTGTTTAAGACAGTAGTTTTACGGTGGGAAAGGACGTGTTCGAAGTAATTAATGCCATTTTTATCATTACCACCTTTTTCTTCATCCACTATTCAGGACATCCGCTATGCCAAAATTTCCTGTGTAAGGACTAATGCGCCCGCAGATAGGTAATGAAACCCAAGTGACGTATCAACATTTCGATAAGCATAGTTGGCTGTTAATCAAATTTATCAACAAAATATTCACTGATGTTTGAACACCTGCAATTAATAGGACCGAACCGGGCCTCGGGCTTTCCGACCACCCAAAATGACAAGTGTTTATCTCACCTAACAATCTGCAATGAAAAGGGATAGATGTCACCCGCAGGTCGAGTAATTCTCCTATACATCAGTAGAAGAGGGAGATAGGAATGCAATCAATCGCCCACAGTGGTGATTACCATCTACGCCCCCAGAGTCAAACTACACTTCGCCCATGGGAAAAGTGTTACAAATTATTCAGGACACACAACCGACCATCTGAGCAGACGAGTCGGTCCAGAAGATGAAACTGACAGACAGGCAGCAGCAAAAGCTGAGACGAGGAACATTACTGCAACAGAGGCAGCAAGAAAGCCTATCAGCATCGCACCGCATCATGGTCACCAAATACAGCATTCACCTTGTACAGGAGCCCAAACCTTCATTAGCAGCTGTTTTAACACATCTAATATGTGCCTCGAATGACAACTTTTTATCGACTGGCTGACTGAGCAAAGCGAACTGCCGTGCGACACTGTCTCTTCAATCTTTAAAAACGTTTGCTGAGGTAGAGACGTCCTAGACCGGCTGATTATCTATCGATTCAGGGTTGCCCCCATTCAGTACATGATCCAAACAGAGAACCATGCATTAATCCGTGACAAGTCCATATTCAAGGACTGAGCGAAACAATCTCGCACAGTAGCATAGGAGAATTATCGTCATAGTTTATCATTGTATTCTCCAACTAAAAACGTGTATCGCTAGTGTTCAGCACGAATAGCAAGAAGTCTAGAATGGTACGCAGAGGAACTCTCGGAACCACCTAGATTGGTTGTATACTCAAACAACCGTCCACAGACACTCCGTGCGCTCAGCAATAAAATTTCGAATGGATTACTAAATCTTACCACCTATACCAAACGACATTAAATCGTACGTTGGGCCCAAGTGCTTCGCTTTGTCGAATGCAGTACTCAAGCTCACCTGATCAAAATGCTTCTCATACCGATGATCTAACTCTGACTGCAGGTGATGCGTCATGGGAATCAGAGCGTCGCAACAATCCAAGCCTTTTCCATATTGACACGGATCTGGTAGAAGCAGATGTTCAGCACTTTCAAACGAGTGAATAAATTCAATTTCAGCCAGCTTCTCGAACAATTTTATTAAATACATTGCTAATTATTTACATTTGATTTCACAGTACCCTTTGGAATGGGTGTAATATTTCCAGTACGCTAACGGACTGGAAACCTATCTTCGCAAATCAAGTACCTAAAAATTATGCTGAGGTTGGGGCTAGATGTATAGCAAGTTTCTCATAAAAAATCAACATACTAACCGGGTCCTGTCCACCAAATGGGTCGAAGTCATTCAAGAGTATCGCTGCAGTAGCTGATCCGAATACTATAATGAGAGAAACTGAAACTTCTGGTAAAATCCATTTGGCAGTATTAATAAATCTCGGCTTTGTTCGCTATCAAAGTGAGTTAGAACAAGTTCCTTAGCAAGTTCCGCCTTAGCAAGAGGTCCAAAAAGGTTAAACAATGGTACCTCCAAAAACGTTGGCAAGGGGCAGCTAAAAGGCTCAGCACCTAATAATTAACCTCAAAACTCGCTCCACCAACAAGACGGATCCTTATCTGCAAGCAGAAATTCATTTAAACCCTGCTTTTTAAAGCTGAACCCTCTCAGGAATAAGTCGGAAATCAGTCCTACGCATCACATAAATTTGCCACAGAGTCACCATCGTCAAACGCTAAAAGCTACTGCTTCTTTGTCTCAAAAGCCAAACGGCTACTTGTCAAAGAGAAATTTAGTCTGCGACAGCTGAATTATTTTTTCTTATAGCAAAACATCTCAACAACGAAAGCCGGAAATCATTTAGTTCAGTGATACGGTCAACAAAGACCAAGAGACGTTCCCACAGAAACTGCATGTCTCACAATCGCAGCGATAACAGCCCATGATCATCAACCTTTCACGTATACCGTGAAATGTCAACCGCTGGCATAACCTTGATAGGTATGCTGAATTTTGTCCGAATTTGTTGGGTCTTCAGAGCAAAGCATAACTATCCAGAGGGCCAACTAGAAAGTAAACAGTTACCGTCACCAAATCAGGGACGTCGGTCGCACCAATATTCTTGGCCACTGAACAAGGTATCTGTATGTATAATTGGAGAGAGAGCAGAAATCTAAAGCCACTCCACCGTGAAAAGCACATTGGAATTGCTGACCGCTGCCACTTCTTCTGAATTGCACTCGCCTCTGCTGACAAAACTACTAAAAAAATACGTTGAGTCAGAACTTTGGTTGGAGAATATCGTAGCCAATAGATAGTCATAGTTTATTCCAATCTCGTATAGAAAGTACGAGTACACTGTTCGGGTTGGGAAAAATTTCATATCTTTGATGCACAGCACTCGGTAAGCAACTTTCTTAATCTTTGCCGCTGTTGAACGTGTCCCGGATTTACTAGTTGCTGGTATCTACATCGACTTGTCAACTGTTGCTGAAATGAGTGAAGGTCCCTCGAAGAAGGCAATACATACACACGGTTTGTATGAGGGTAAAACTTTTGACATAGCTGAAGAGCGGAATACCCGGAACGAGAGGAAAAAGATTGGAACACGGAGGCATTCTCTGACCGAATTCGATCTGGATTCCAATGTACCAACACAGTCGTGAGGTGCAACGAATGAAAATCAGTGAGAGCAGGGCTCATCCACTAGCCTCTGAACACCACACCTTTCCTTCCTCCTTCCTAGCATAGAATGAATTGTTTTAGAGTGCTTCCACATACACTCCTGATCAAAAGTTTTAGACCGCTTGAAAATTTTTAAAAAAGTGCAAACTTTCCAGTTATAAATTATTAAATGCATTCAACTAGAGATCGGTAATTAGAAAAGGTAAAAGGTGGGAAAGACAAAAAATAACAATTGTAACAACTTATTAAGAAATCACTTTTAATGAATAGTGACTTTTTCAGTTGATCAGAATGATGAGACCACATACAAAAATGATGGGAAATCTTTCTTCAACGACGTTGAGGTGAGCAAACATTGAACTTACAAATGAGTACTGGCTTCATTCTTGTTAATAACCTCACAAATTCTTCGTGGCATCCTAGAAACGAGGGTTTCCATGAGGGCTCGAGGAATGTTGTCCCAGGTCATGAAAATGGCAGCACGAAGTTCGTTTACAGACGCAAATTTTTTACCATTTCCATAAACATCTCTCGCCATCCACCCCCAAACATTTTCTATTGGTGTTCAAGTCCAGCGAACATGCTGGATGACGCAAAACAGTGACCCCATTTTCTTGAAAGAAAGTCGTAGTCTGGCGGGCGGTGTGGACTACTGCATTATCCTGCTGAAAAATCCATCCATCACCACGCAGACGAGGACCCTCTGCTGAAAAAGATGATCTTTGCAGCATTCCGACGTAAGCAGCAGCTGTTTGACGACCCTGCACTGCCTGATGCTCCATGGTTCCTCTGTAGGAAAATACGCCCCATACCATAATGGAGCCTCCTATGGAGCGTGGAAAACATTTCAGTAGAGATTTCTTTGTCATACCAGTACCGTTGGAAGCCATCAGGGCCATCCACATTGAATTTTTTCTCATCAGAAAACAAAACTTGAGACCACTTCTCAACGTCCCATGTTTGGTGCTCACGAGCAAACCGTAAACGGGCCACTTTGTGACGTTGAAGCAACCGAGGACCTTGTAAACGCTTTTTGTTCGTCATGCCGTTTTGTCGTAAGCGCCGCCTGATCGTTACTGCACTGCAATCAGCATCTGTGAGGGCCTTAATTTGCTTGGAAGACCGTCCTCTGTCTTGAGAAACCACCCGTTTTATTCTCCTAAGCAATGCAGTTAAAATTTTTTTCAGTCAACCACTAGATTTTGCTGTTCCATAATTCTCTTGGTCCTTTAGGAAGTTGCAACTTACAGTTTTACTGCGGTGAATCTCAGCTGCGATTGCTCGTTGCGACAAGCCTTGCTAATGCAGTTCGACTATTCGACCACGTTCAAATTCGGAAAGTTTGCTTGCTCTGGGCATGGTGAAGCCTTTACGCTATCAGTGCCAACCTGTAATTAATCTAAAATGCCGGGAATTTCCATTAAACTAAAGTTTTTTTACCCTGGTCTTATAATTATGATCAACTGAATAAGTCATTATTAATTAAAAGTGTTGATTTCTTAATAAATTGTTACAATTTTTATTTTTTGACTTTCTCACCTATTACCTTTAGTAATTACCGATCCCAAGTTGAATACATTTAATTATTTATCACTGAAAAGATGGCATTTTTCTAAATTTTAAAGTGGTCTTAAAATTTGATCAGGAGTGTACGATAAACCTTGATGACTAGTTCCAGAAAACAGTATGACGAATTATAACGCATTCCTCGTAACCTTGAAGACGCATCTACTCCCAGCAAATCGTGAATGTATTTCAAATGGCGATAAAATCTCACAATGAACTGTGCTTATGCCTCACCTCCTATAGTATCCAATCCGAAACAATAAGATTACGAGACTGGATATTCTTAGAAATTCAGCTGACCTCAATCCAAACGAGAATGTGGAGACAATCATCAAGTGGAGCGCAGCAGCGAGCGACGTTGGCAAAGCTGACCAGTTGAGAACATGGGCCAGAAATTGGTTGAATTCGTTTTAATTTTGAAATCTTAAAACAAATGAGAAAAAAATTTTGTTATTTTAATTCTCCTTATTAAAATCATACGTACACTATAATCAAGAGAACATTCCATGAATAGTGATTTTTCTATCGCTGCCTAAATAAATTATACAGCACTGTATAACTCATCTCAGGTACGACCGCTTCTAGTAACACAATTGAACTTCGATTCAATTTATTCATACAAAACAATTGAATAAAAACTTTAATCTTTCCGTAGATTTTCCGAAGTAGTTCGAAATCCTTTTAGATTCGTTCAAAACAAATTTAAATTGTGCATCCGAATACAAGGTATTGGTCCCATAATTTGCTCTTTTTAAGTTAATTGAAATTACCACGATAAATTGACTGCGCTCTCCGGCAAAACGGCGTATGCTATGACATGAGGCAATTGACACCCGTCCAAGTTACATCATCTGGAGAACCTGCAACAAGATTATGCGGTAGTGCTGAGCATTTAGCTGTGGCAAACAATAATGTTGGGTTGATTATCATCATGATACACTGTTCGAACGGCCAATCTCAACTAGGTGTGAAGAGGTCAGTTCCGTTTTATTAATGATGGAATATGAGATATCTCTTAACTTCCCTAGTCTGCAGAAAAGAATTTAGTTTCATTATTTCATGACATCGCATGACATCGCACGGTATCGCAAGGCATCGCATGGCATCGCATGGCATCGCATGGCATCGCATGGCATCGCATGGCATCGCATGGCATCGCATGGCATCGCAAGGCATTAGCATTGCGTTGCATAGCATCCGTTGCATATTGTATTGTACTGAATTGCGATGTATTGGTATACATTGTGTTGTATTGTGTGGTTCTGAATTTATTTGCTTTGCAATAGGCTGTCTATTGTATTTTATTGAATTGTACAAGACATTGAATTGTATTTTATTGAATATCGTATTGTACTGAATTTAACTGAATTTTGTTGCCTCTATTGTGCTGAACGCTGTTGAATTAATTTACATTGTAATCAATCCTGTAGTATTTAATGACAAAGTATAGTGTTCCATTGTTTTGTATTGTACAAAATTGTACTGTGTTGCATTGTAGAGGCGTGGCATGCCGTTGTGTAACGTCGCATGGCTTTGGGTTGCGTTGTGTTGCGTCGCATGGAGTTGTGTTGCGTTGAGCTGCGAGGAGTGGTGTGGCGTCGCGTGGTGCAGCATGGTGTGGAACGCCATGGCATGGCATGACATCCTATTGCATTGCGTTGTGTCATATTTTAATCAATTTATCAAATCAAATACTAATTCTATGGAATCAAATTTGGTTATATTTTAGTCTCTGCATCAAATAGCATAATGTCAAATCGATTCATATCGTGTAATGGCACAGATAACACGGCAAGACTTAGGAAATACGAAGTCATATGTACAAACGAACGTTACAGGATTATGCCCATCAACAGCACCGAATTAAAATAGTTCAACACGTATTTAAGGCGGCAGACGGGAAAGTGATGAAAGAAAGCTTGTACTGAACACAATGTTCAGTATTCTGCAATTTTTGCTCTTCAATTTTATTCCTCACAACCATTCTTGGCATACCCTGTCGAATAATGTTGAATGATTTTGAGGATATTTCGATCGGAATGTTCCATGACACTGACCAATGTGCATTGTGCATCGCTGATGAATTAAATCTTTGATGGAAATAGATTCCTGGAGCCCAAGTATACTTTTTTATCAGCAAAAGTTAATCCTTTTCTCACATTGACATTTTACGGCAGATTCGATATAATTCAGTGATGACTGACGTTTCAGATGGACCGGTCTTGAGTCTTTCTAATTCACTTATCTCAATTCTGAGGTAAAATATTTTTTTTTTTGGGTCTCTGAACATCCTACTTATTTTGGCCATTCTGTGATCGTATTGTTGATTAACTGCCTTACAGCGCAGGTAGCTCATTCGTTTTGATTGGCGTACTAGTGGTTCTCCGGTGACAACAACAGTTTTAATCACCATTTAATATACTTCTTGAATGTGGGTATGGTGAGAAGTTCAAGTGAGACGTTTTTTACATACAATGAATGATTTTTGTAAATACTTGTGGCCGTGCTTTACAAAACTACTTGTGTAGCATCGTCAAATAACTGCAACGCTACGATGGAGGACTGCATCTGGCCAGTGCGATTCCTTACCATGTTGCAAAAGAAACAAGAATTGCCATCTCGTCAGAGATGTGTTTTTGTCTAAACTATCCAGCATCTGCGCAATCTTGTACGATCCTCTGCATATTCAATCACGAATGTTAACACAAATACCCACGGTTTGAAAAAAACATTTCTATGTTTTGTGATTTTGCCCACATAGAATCTCATTAATATTTTCTAGATGATATGTAGGATTTAGTTTCTCTTTGCCTAATTTGGACCGTGAACCTTTACACAAATTGAATGAAAATAACTGTCGTAACGCGTTTGTTCCTAAGAGGTATGACGTGTGCCTTAACTTAGAGTTAGTGAGGGTCAAGCATGGGATAACAGCTGAAGCTAGAACACGCAAGGACGTATTGGAGTTCCTGCCTAGGATCATCGCAGCCGGAGATAAAACTGTGGTTATTTCGAAATGGCTTAAAGAGTGAAAATCAGTGTTGTGACTCATCTAAAAGCTCAGCAAACCAATCTTGCCTCGATTTTACTCGTCATTTTCAATCATAACACGACCAGCACCTTTGCATCCATATTAGGAATACCCAAATTGACTCCTAAGAAACTCCAATTTTTGGAGAACGTGTCATTGGTTTGTAAAAGAATGGCCACCACATAGTCCTAACCTGACCTTATGCAATTTCTTCCTCTGTGGTTATATGAAAAATAAAGTTAATGAAACACTTCCGATTGCCTTGCAAGATTTAAGTGAGCGTATCATCTACAGCGTTATTACGAGCTAATAAACAACCGTGAAATGATCCTTAAATCGTTGCAAGCAATGAGAGACCGATACCAGAAGTGTCTCGCACGCAAAGGTGGCATTGTCTGGAATAAATGAACTTATAGTGACTGGAATTGGAAATAGTGTTGACATTGATAATAAATATTTTCCTTTTAAAAATACCTATTCTTTAGTTTTTGTTTATTGTGATTTTCAGGTCTATTCAAAAATGAAGTTAGTGATTACGATTTCAAGACCCGCTCGCACAGCGGGTAAAAAAATCAATCACACTCTTTCAATAACAGTTTCTAAACTAACATAATTGAAAAACAATTCAATTGGTAGGAGTATACATTTTGCGCTGTAGAAATAGACTAAGTTCAAGTACCTACGATGAGTACTTAATGAATAATAAATATTTGAAAATTCCAACCCTTTTTTGTGTAACACCCTGTATAGAAATCAGCGTTCATCCGTTTAAATAGTGAAATAGTGTTCTTTCATGTTTTAATCCCTTTGCAAGGTAGGAGTAGTGAGAGCGAGCAACAGAAATAAGAGACGAAATCCATTAATAATACTAACGATGCTTAACATATACGGATAAATGATTGCCTTGAAAAGACGGTTAAGCTACGTGACACACTAACTAAAAATAATTCCTTGAGCATGATGACCGAAATGAGTCGTTCAATTAAGTAACTCACTAAATTGCTTGCTGCTACGAATTTTGTAATTCTGAAGCCTCTATTCTTGTCTCTGGAAGAGAGGAACCTGATATTTTAAGGTTTACTGATGTCAACAAGTCTGCATGAAATTTGTTACATCTCCAGTGCATATTCACACCAGCCCTGCATGAATTCTTAATTTGACTTTTGAAAAATATCTTCATAAATAGAACTTGCTTTTCTGTCACCCTCCGTTATCAATTTCGCGAACAGTATTTATTTGTACATGCTGTATATCGTACTGAAAATTAACACGGTCGTGTTCGTTTTGCCACTATTTCATTTATAAGAACAAACAGAACAGAGTGTTTTTAAGAAATCAAATTTAGCAGAGCAGTGAAATCTCAAAAATTCTCANGGACAATTAAAAGAGAAGTACATTATAAATTCCCCAATTATATTCCCTCATGAGTGATCAGAGAGTAGTTGTGTTATAAATAAGAGGCGGTAAGAAAAATATTTCGATGAGCAGTTATTGTTTTGATCACAGTGATTATTTATAATTCACTATATAAATGTTCTTCTTAAACAAAAATACCAAGGTTTCTCCTCTCAAAGTGAAAATTGTCTAAATTATTTATTGCCGTCGGATTTTAAAAGGGAAACGTTTCGAACATCAGTCTCATCATCGGTACAAATTTTCTGAAAAGAACAAAACCAAGATGAATAGATCGAAATATCCATGGAACGAACATGGAGGTAAAAACGAATGCTTCTGAAATCAAGAGGGAAACTATGTACAAAGGGTGGGCACTATTAGTTTCTTTAATTAAGAGATGGCTTAAGTTTAAAAATGTATAAGGACTTTAACATTCTTAAATCATTCTGATGGCTGGCTGAAGCTAAAATGCTAAAATTACTGCACTGCACACTGGAGCCGCACTGTTCACTATGGCCGTCCAGCATGTTCCGCTACTCTGACGCCCAAAATTCTGCAGGTCGAGCCTAAATAACTGGATGCACAGTGATGACGAGATTGGTGCTCGAAACGTTTACCTTTTGAAATTCGACAGCAACAAATAGTTTTAACAATGTTGACTTTGAGAGTAGCAACCTTGTTTTTTTTAATTATGGTTCGTCTGCTTGATAATACAATCCACAATGTTCTTCTTTTACTAATGATGCAACAAAAAATTTTAGTGTCTTTTTTACAGCTTGTAGATTGTCATAGGCAAATTATATACTTAGCGTCGATTAAAATCATGCATAACACAATTAGCATGCATTACTCAAATGATGGGAGACGCCTGCCTTAACCTGCTAAAGTACATTTCCTTCATTTTTTACATTGTGACCTAATCATTATCAATATTTCGTCAACTCTTAAATTTGCAAGTCCATTATGTTTCAAGACCCACACCAATAAAAATGTAATTCTTCAACGAAATTAAGTTATAAGTTACTTTGTGTTTAAACAGGGTGTTGGTGGAACTCTTGGTACAAACTTCGGCTACTAGTAGAAAATACAAATTTAAACACTTTTTCTACAATAAAAAAATATCGTAAAACGCTTAGTTTTTTAATTATTGGGCTTAGAAGTTTTTAATGCTACGCTACAAGAACACAACAGCGATTTTGCAACAGACAGGAATAAGGGCAATATGGGGAATTGGAATGAACAAGTGTTGGCAGAATCGAACATGTTTTATTTAGATTCTAATCTAATCATTCCCCATATTGGCCTTATTCCTGTCTGTTGCGAAATCGCTGTTGTGTTCTTGTAGCGTAGCATTAAAAACTTCTAAGTCCAATAATTAAAAAACTAAGCGTTTTACGATATTTTTTCACTGATGAAAAAGTGTCTACATGTGTATTTTCTACTAGTGGCCGAAGTTTGTACCTAGAGTTCCACCAACACCCTGTATAACAAGAGTTAATCAGTTGCGATCATTTCTAACTGTAAAAATGCCTAGGATTACATTAAATTTCACTACGTGGAAAATGACTGATACCCGTACAACTGATGGCATGTTTCTTACTAAATGATTAAATAGCGGTGAATAAGCTGAGAGAGAGGCTTTTGAATGTTAAGACACCCTTGACTGAGCTAGCGAAGCCTGAGGCTCTGTTGATGAGCTCCCTCGGCCTGTTTTCATGCCTGGTTCTTACGTCAATACTGCAAGTGTCGAGTGAGTGTGTGTGCCTCGTCTGTCAATACTGAGAGGTCAGCACCACATCCGCAGAAAGTGGCAAGTAATGGCAAGGCATGACAGCTAGTAATGAAAGGGAA
>JACJUY010010597.1:0-14688 GCA_014220935.1 Platorchestia sp. MABIK
TTAAGTGTGTTAACTTTAAGATGTTTTAAAAACCAATGATGGTAATTTTGTACGATCTCTATTGGAAATAAACTGTTTTTCTTTTTTCTTTTTTTCTTATTCCTGGAAATCCGGATTCAAGACGTCATCCGATCAACACCCATGAAGAGCTCGACCAATATCTGATGCAGCAATTGGGTATGTCATCGAAACAGGTTTTGGGTGATTAGTGACTAGCACCCTATATACTGTTAGTTCAATTTCATGTCACTTATATTACCACAGAAATGATCCACAAATGTCGGAATCGCCCCTCTGTATTTCCCAAGACATTTGAGTCAAATGTCGCTTTGATTTCCACCTTGTTCACTCTCCCACCTTATTTTAAAATAATTTTACCGGTCAGGTTATTATTTGCGTGTCACCTTTGTTACTAACCTCCAAAAATCAATTTCAAGTAATACATGATTAGACACATCACTTTCATAATATGTCACTGTCACTGTTCATCTATCATGTCAATATCACCTCAATTTTATAACTTTATACTGCAATTTCATTAACTACAATTTTATATTATTTCATCTCCAGTTTCATTTATGCGGAGACTACCTGATGTTTGTGAACTTTGCAACAACGATTTCAGCAGTTTGTACTTTCCACTACATTGAGAACAATTTATGCTGTAACTACATTAAGAGCAATTTATGAACTCCAATATTGTCACTCATGAACTGAGTGCGTGTACTTCTAACAAAATAACGCTAGATTTTTTTACCTTTTCTCTTACTTTTTATGCTAGTTTTAGGTAGGAATATCTTTATTTTTATCTTGGATTTGTATTTAGCTTTTTTTCTTTTTCATACATTGTATATTACTTCCTGTTTATTAATTTTAAATGACTGCACAAGCCGATGTATTCGATGAAATTGACCCAGATCTTAATCATTCGAACAGACTATATCCAAACCTAAACGAAACTAGAAACTGCGATTATGCAAATATATTAAAATCCAATGAATCGATGCGAACAACTCGCAATGATTTTTCGCTGCTGTGTGGACCTGTTGGTCACCCTTTCCAAAATTGGAAGAGATACAATGTACTATTACTAAACTTAAGTGTAACTTTGACGTAATTAGCTTCACCGAACGCTGGCTAGATGACTCAACTAAAGACATGATCCAATTACAAAATTATCATAGTCAGCACTCACTGAGCAATTAAAATAAGCACGGCAGAGGCATCAGCACGTACGTATCAAAACACATAGACTCGTGACTCATAGCAAGTGCAAGTAGGAATCGGGATCAAATAATGTCACTATTCACAGAACTGACTAAAAATGGTAAACGGATTTTGCTTGGAACGGTGTATAGGCCTCCAACAGCTTGTCCTGCATTTTTCCTGAATGAGTTCAATTGTAATATGTCGCAGTTTAACAGGTCTTTATACAATGACATAATAATCTGCGGTGACTTCAATTATGATCTACTGAAACATGAAATTTGTGAATCTAGCTCAAATTTCCTAAATGTTTTTCAAACAAAATCTGTTCTACCGATTATCACTAAGCCCACACGGATATTTTCAGAATCTGCTACACTGCTTGACAATATCTTTATGACAGATCCAACTGATTTTTTACTGGAATAATTACTTACCACTTATCAGATCATTTTCTAGTTTTTCTAATTTAGAAAAATGTCTATGTCACTTGCACCAAGCCACAGGCTGAAACTTACTCATATCGTAACGTAAACGAATCAAATGTAGAAAATCCGCTCATTTCACCATACTTACAATACGGAATAGAAGCATGACACGGAATTGATAAAAATAAAATCACTATATATTTTACTCTGCAAAAAAGAGATATCAGAGCGATTAAAATCCAGATTAAATTGCTCATACAAATGATTCATTTAATAGTTTACAAGTACTTACACTTACGGATCTCTATAAGCTCTCCAGATGTAAATTCATACATAAAATACTGACCGATGATAGCGACAAAAAACTCAAACAATTTGAACTGCACAAACTGGTCAACACGAGCATTTAACCCTTAATAGAAGTAACTTCATACTTCCTTATCATTCAAAAGCTCGGTCACAGCACAGGATCCTCTTCGCTGGAACTAAAACTTGGAACCCAATCCCAGCGAAGATCCGTGAAAGTTATTCTTACAAAGCATTCAAAATAAATCATGAATCTCATTTCCTATCGGAATATTAGTCATATGAGATAACCAAGTCATATCTTTTCTCTCACATGACTCATCCTGATAGTGTTATTTGCCATGGTTAATGTCGTTGATCTTCAGTCTGTTCTTAAATTGTTGCTAGAATATATTGTTAACATCTAACCCATTTAAACAATTTTGCAAAATGAAACATGACATATTGAGTTAACTAATATATTGTTCAGTCTAATGCGTAAATAGTTTAGGTGAACTAGGTTGAACATTACTGTACACCTTAGAATAGCGTTGATGGTACGATGCCCTAGAAGTCGCTGAACTTATTCGGACCCACAGGTAGCTAAACTCATATTTGATCATTGAATTAGAGTTGAGAAATAATCTAATTCTGTATCGCTTGTGGTAAATAAATTATTTAAATTGTTTAAAGGACTTGAATAAGTGAGACCAATACTTCTCCAGAAATCTTAGTTATGACAATAGATGGTGTAGAATGTGAGGATAAAATAATTTCCCGTTTTTCTTTTCACATTCGTAGTCCCTGTAGAAGAAGTACGCTTCGAGTCTTTATGTTTTGCCTGGCTTCACGCACGACAAATGCCATGCAGCTTGCTGCTGTAGTAAAGTGGACATTTTCGCGCAATCATGGTGTAGCACCGGCCCTGCCAGGCACGTGATTGCGCATTAAATCTGATCTCGAGGGCGATTTTTGATTGATGTGAGAGTAACTTTTGACCTTATTATGGGCTCAGCCGAAAGGTAAACGGCCTGGACCACAGCACTCACGTCATAGTTCTCAGCGACGTAGACCATCACTTGAAGCAGCATCGGGTGGCCGGGCTCGAAGCGGAAAACCGCGTTGTTGACATCGTCCTGCTGATACACCTGCAGCACCCGAAAACGCTAATATTTTAAAGTTTCATTGTTTTGACACCCTGAATGACGGTTCATGGTGGCGAACTTAGTTACTTCTGAAAGAGACGTTCTATACTGAGAAATCGAAAATGTAATCGAAAAGGAAATTACATAAACCTTAGGTTATGGGAGGAAACCATTGAAGTTAATTTGTAACAGGTAAAATATTTAGTGTAAGAATTCAAAATATATTGTTTTAATTAAAATCCCGCTAGCGAACTATAACAATACGAGTATTTTGAGCAAATATCATGAAACTGTATTGCTTCGAGTCCTACAAGCCAACTAAGTCTCAAGCGTTAATCATATGCCAACTTTACTGAACATAACAACATACACGCAATAGGGTACAAAACATTTGTTTCCTGCACGAGTTTCTAAGCGTGGTTTGAAGTGAAATGCAGCGAACGTTAGAGTAAAATGTGTTGGGTATTTTACCTTCACGGGGTAAGTTTTGCGAATATAGGATTCAAATGTTGATAGTATTACCTCGTACGGAACTGTCGCCGACACATTATTCTAGCCACTGAAGCCTATATACGACCTTGGCCGGTAGTATAGCCTCGCATGTGATACAGAAAATCTCATCAAAAACCGAACATAAGCTCGAATCTCCTGCTCTATTTCCCTATTTATTATAAAAGGTTTGTCACTGTGCTGTTACGAAGGAAGCGGAGACTGAATGTATACACTAGAAAAAATGGCCAAGTACCGCTAAAAAGTTCGGCAAGCTTTGTGCTGTTTTGAGAGCGATGATATCGAGATCGGAGTAGAGTCCTCCTGATTTGTAGACAACCGCAAGTCTCCCGATGTTGCTCAGGTTATTGGGCAAGTAAGCTGAAAGAGAAACATAGGAAGTACATAGACATGATATGTGTTTCATTTGTATTTTTAAATCTTTGTTGTGCAAATTTTACGCTGAGAGCTTTAAGATAAGAAGTTCTAATCGTACTGAAAATTACCAACTCTAGCGCAGTGTTACTGAGTCCAGATCTACGTCAACAACTTCAGAGAGGTTGAAGAGCGTGTTGTCTGTGTACAATTTTAATTTGACTTTTTGACTTCTCTGGATCACCTTTTACTACTCTGGTTTACAAAATTTGTTCAAGAAAATTAACACTGGAATTTCTTACTCGAAATATTTGTAAATCAAAATTTGTTAATGAAAAAATTAAACAATACCTTCCAGTAACAGAGGAGCCCTTTCCAATTATTCCCATATTCTTCAAACTCCCAAATGGAACACTGGCTATGAAGTAACATTGTGAAATATTTTGGAAACAAACAGAAGTAATTTTTCATATGATTGATTTGCTCATAAAAGCTCATAGATAGTGCAATAAAAATCAAATTTTCAACCTTAAAAGAGTTATTGTTTTGCAGTTCATTTGGATCGTAACGAACGCACTGTTTTCTCTGCATTAACGTCTTCGATCGCTCAAAAACTATAGACCGATAGGAAACTTTTCATTCTATGAACGTTCAGAGGACTTCAAAATTACCGTGTTCATGAACTAAAAAACCATTGTCATTTCAGGACACATGTGGGCTTAACAGTTTTGTTCCATAAAGGAAGAAGTTGCTCATTGCTTTATCGGACACTGACTTATATTTTTCAATTGATCGACGTTAACAGTAATTTATGAACTGTTTGAAAGTTGGATGACTGCATTGTTTGAAAATGGAAACAAAGCATACTTTGAATTTGGAAAAATAATTGAACGTACTCAAATTAATTTATGCACCATGAGAATATTGGAAAGAAGGTGCTGTTAGTTGCACTTTCATAGGTTGAAAACTTACGAGTCTTCCAGAATTTTTTTGACTTGTACAAGGACAAGAGAGGCGTTGCCGTCAGTAGAAGATCAAAGTCGAGAAACGCGACGCGTAAGTTCTGGTGAACTGATCGTAAAGATTCAAAATCATACAGAGTTGACTCGTGAAGCAACCGTGACGTCGTAAGGAACCACACCACCCCGCTTGGGTTGGTGGCGCAGAAGCTGTCGAAGTTGGGGGATAATGTGAGATTGTAAGCATAAATTCATAGCTGAAAAAACGTGTTTGATTTTTATCAAGCCTTTATTTATATCATTTCGTACATTGGTTTTTCAAATGCCTTATAACCAACACTAGGACGCAATGACAGTTGCCCTCGGTTGTCCACTTCCGACACCTGGGTAAAATGTGAAATTATGACTGCGTTCTCCCTTTTCGAACAGGGAGAATCACAGGGCTTGATAAAATCAGGAATTAACTTATCATTTGCATAACCGAGAGTTGACAAATGAACGAGTTCCTGGTACAACGTGAAAGGTAGTATCAATTTTTCGGATAAATATAGGAAGGAATTGTCACATAAAATTTAAAAAGTCAACGCTTTGTATTGCTGAAAATCCATGATCAGTACCTGGAAGGTGGAAGGCATAGATAATAAATTCCCATGCTATGCTCCATGATGAGTTTTTTGGTTCCCACAGAACTTAGATCCATGAGGAACAATGTAAGTGTTCCTCATGGATCTATTCTTGGACTGCTGTAGTATTCTATTTCTATTAATGGTTTCCCTTCGATGCCTTCTTGTACAAGCATTTTAGTGTATGCAGATAATGTTCAAATTGCAAAAAGGAATTCTGTGGCTGAATTATACACCGCCGATATAACTGAAAGCGGAAGGCCTCTTAAGGAACCTGTAATCATGGTATGATCAAGATCAACTCAAACTTAATACAAAAAACTCATTGCATTATTTTTGGATCCAAAGATGCAATGAAAAATGTTCTCAAAATACCTCTAACGGAAAGAAATGATAAAATTAAGCCATCAGAACAAATGGAAAATTTAGGCATTTGGTTCGATCGAAATATGTCCTTGGAATCTCATGTGGAGAAAACATGAAACTAAATTAGCAGACCCTTAGTGTTTTTTTCATCGTATAAAAATAATGCTCAATTAAAAATCTAGATAATTTGTAATTATTGAATTTTGGTTATCGCAGAGTAGTATGAGGAGGCATACCCCAATATCGTCAAAGAAAGGTACAAAAATGTATGAATTTCGGAGCGAAGGAGGTATGCTAAAGTAAATTGAAGAAAAACAATCATGCACTCCCTCTCCTAAATAAACTCGGCTGTACTCCTTAATTCTTCACTCGTTCAAGATCATGCAAGAAAGGTTCCTCACTCATAAAGCCCAATACGCATTCTCCTTCTAACGAACCCAAAGGCAAATCCCAGAAATGATGTTTAAGTCAACTACATTATAAGTCACCTCGTAAAACTCTTCATTTAAGACTAGAAATAAAAACTATCAAATCCAAATGAGACAGTAGAGAACGCTCTAATTGGCGTTTTCACCCTTAATCCTTGCCCTTTGGGCATGACGAGGAACTATCTAAAGAAAATCTCCTTATAGTCATTAAATGATAAAATTTAAGTGTCTAGCTAAAGAGCATAAAGTTTTTATTCCAATTGCCTACCGGGAACCTACTAGCAAGATAAGTGTCATTATTTGCCTGTGTTCACATGAGCCCTATCCATTTCACTGATTCACGCGTAGGATCTTTCGAGCGCTGACTTATCTTCGATTTAGTAAGTTTATCTCTGATATGGTAGGCATTTCTTCGATGATCTAGGTAATTCCAGAATCCTATCTTTTTGCATAGTAAATCTATTATGTGATTGAGGTAGGCTTACTTCCCTGTTGAAGATGGAAATACAAATTGTCGCTTACGTTATTGAAGTTGATGGTGACACAAATGCTCCGTCAAACTACCTTAAACGATACCTATTACTTTGAAATTTTCAAGTCTTCAACTATATGATCTGTTCAACTTGTAAATAATTTATGGAATATTAGAATGACGAGGAAAGGCTTACTATGATAAATATAAAAATACGATGATGAGAATACGAACAGAGCGCATTGTTAAATACATCGAGAAAATCTCCCTTTGATCCCTCATTAGTGGAAAGGAATTTAGTTCGTAAAGACGAATAACAACATAAATAGATCCTTATCGATTGAAGCCAAAGCAGTGGAAATCAAATTCCACCCGAAAAATTCCCTTACAACTAGAGTTCGTCTGACATTTGGCTGAAGTCTTTGTCACTTATCAGGCGCCTTACTGTGGAATAAACTTTCACAAAGTATCAAAATCCCTCAAACAATGAAAGAATTTCAGACCAAAATAACACGTCATTTTATGTCCCAACTGTAATTGTTTGCTTCATTACATACTGAAAGAATGGTTACGAAATGCTTTCGCTCATAAATAAGTATTGCATAATTTTTTATCCAAAGTTTCACGAATGTGCAATGTGATCTTTTGAATGCTTTGTGTATATACGTACAACAGTCAGAGCAAAATTGCTCAACCAGTGACTTTCATTTATGCTGCAAATACCGTATTTTTTATTGAGTCTCAATTTGTCGCGTCACTTCACTCATCACTTCCTTATTTTGCTATTGTCAAGCTCATGTATCTGTGAAAATGTAAAAAATAAATTCTAAATTATTAACTTTAAACGTGGGATGCGCTGACGCTATGTTATATCAATTCCTCATGATTCAGCATCATCGGTCCCTAACGCAAAATCGCTCAGGTAATGCGTGATTGTAGACTAACTTTTACTACGGCGTTATTATCAACGTTCACCGTTTTTCCCTCTGTGAGCTGTATTTATGAGCTTTTGAAAATAGTGCAAAATAACCAGATGAAAACCTCAGATGTTTTGTCAACATTTTATTCAACTATTGGCACAGCTGTTGTAATACCTTTGATAATTATACCGCAAATTAAAGCCCTCTAATAACTTTAGAATTATTCAATAACTAATGATGTGAAAAATTTGTTGCTTCAGATTTATTACACTTAATTTAACTGTTTTCTTTCTTTTTTGTCAGCGTTATTCATATAAGAAATCAAATTTCTTGTGTAGCTCGTTTGTTCTCTGAGGCAGTTTTAACTCGATACTTTTTTGATAGAGACGAAAAGATAGTTTCGAATTACGTTTGAAAGACTTCCGAAATTGGTGTATATAACCCTCTTTTAAATTGATGAGTCATGCGGTAATATAACTGATCCCAACTTAAATGTATGGTGTTTTTGAGAAAAAAATTATAATAAATTTAGAATTTTCGTGCGTATGTTTTTTGAACTCACTTTCACATCACTGTTTTCGGGAGAAAATGAACTTTTGATCATTACCTCTCTTCTTTTAGGCACTGCAGATGAATTTTTATAAATCCTAAACGTTTGAACTTTCAAATTTCTGCGGCCACTTTGATACTTCTTTTACTCTGAAAAATTAGGCTTCCAAGAAATTTTTCGATAGCGCTAAAGTCAGAGCTAACAACTGGAGCTATATTGTGAAGTAGCAACTGTCGAAACCGGCATCGGTTAATTTCTTTCAGTGAAGCTTGAAGTAGCAATTCTGTATTACGTATATCAAATACAAGCCTAGCCACGTTCTTTTTTCTTAGCCCTCGAGTGTTTCAACACGTTTCCTGGGAAGACCCACAGGCGGCCACTGAGAGGGTTTTCATAATGCTGCTAACTGACCTGCAGGCACTAACTCAATTTTTATAAACAATTAATGAAAGTTAAATGAAACCAGGATCCAGTTGATGATGGCACTTTTTAAAATTGCTTACTATCTTTGACTTTAAATTTGAATTAAATGTTAAGCTTCATCTTAGCCCATCACAGGAAATATGAAAAATGTAGCTCTATGGGATTTGGGAAGCTTTCTTCTTTCTAAGCATTGCTTCATTTTCATAATCCTTCCACGGAAAAAATAGAATATACATATAAGAATACTATAATGTTCAGAAATAGGTGATTTCATTATTGTATAAAATTCTTATTCGCCTGTGTCATAAAGCAAAATTTTAAAGCAAAACACTTCACATTATGTGAGAAATAAAAAAAAGAGCCGACACTATGGAGAACATTTACTAAAGCAAACGTTTTCGAATAATATTATTCCATCATCAGTGCTGAAAGAAATAAAAAGTATTTTCAGTCATGAACAAGACTTTTAAGGTCTGAATGAAATTAAAAAGCAAAAAACGCAAAAAAATATAAAAAATAAATCAATCCTTTTCTAACGACTAAAGCACCGTACGTGAGCTTATAGGCAATACACACAGTACAGGCGTACACAATCATACATACACACGCACTCCTCATACACATACACTTCTATATATATACACACGCACTCTTCATACACACACACTTTCATATATATACACCCACACATGCACACACATGTACACACACTAAGCACACCTCGGCATACCTCAAGTTAGGAAGTAGGGGCTACAATTAATTTTGTCGCATTGAAATCGTTGTTTAGTGAAGGTTTATTCGTGAATATATAAAAAATTCTAGAATACGGAGGTCTGGTTCATTAGAGGCTTTGAATAGAATAGGGAAATTGAACATTTTGTTCCAATCACCCTTTCAAAATGTCTAATTTTTTTATCCTGTGCAAAGCCTTTAATGAACCAGACCCCCGTATTCTAGAATTTCTTTATATATTCGCGAATAAACCTTCACTAAACAACGATTCCAGTGCGACAAAATTATTCGTAGCCCCTACTTCCTAACTTGCGATATGCTGAGGTGTGCTTAGTGTGTGTGCATGTGTGTGCGTGTGTGTGTATATATATTTATATATATAAATGTGTATGTGTATGTATGGTTGTGAACGCCTGTACTCTGTGTATTGCCTATACGCTTCCGTACAATGCTTTAATCGTAAGAAAATAATTTATTTTTTACTTTTTGCATTTTTAATTCGTAATTTTATTCAAACCTCAAACGTTTTAGTCATGGCTGAATATACTTTTTATTTCTTCCAGCACTGATGATGGAATAATTTTATTCGTAAACGTTTGCTTTAAAAAATGTTTTCTAAAACATTGGTTGTTCTTTTTATTTTGAGAATAAGATTCCCTAAGAATCGCCCTATAAGTACTATTATGTAAGAAGTACAGAAATTTTCACACTGGCCATACCTTTCAATCGCGCAAAGAACCCTCGGTGGCATCTTGTCGGTAGACGAGGTTTCCATGAGGTATAGGTTGAACATCAGAGGGTCTGGATGCACATCTCTGTGAAGAGTTAACCACTAAATACTCGTTTCCAACTTGGCGCTCATCAGATCTAAACAATTTATTTTATAAATACGATACTCAGTAGAATCATGATGTCAATCTTTTACAGTGGACAAATTAAAGACTAACTACTTGAGGGCCCGAATAAGTTCAATGGTGGACACCGCGTCCAATTAGGGGTTCTTTTTTAACATGTCGTTGATGAAGAACATGTCGTTGTGTGTGTCATTTTTTCGTTTGTTTGTTATAGGCAATTTCGATCTTCTCAAACTTTGCGTAAACTAACCAAAAGAACATATTTTCATGTTTTTTCTCAAAACCTTTCCCATACAAACCCTTGACTTGGTTATTACGATACCTATTACGGTACGTTTACCAACTAGGTATCTCTATGTTGAAATAGTTTTATCCTGCAGTGTATCTTTCAGTGAGCGTGTATCCTACACAAACGCACTAACGACTAATGGATTTGTGTCCCGAGTGTCTGGCATACACGCTTAATTACACGCTGTCTATAGAGGATACACGCTCATTTGTCTAGGATTCAAAACATCTCGCGTTGAGAAACCAGCAAGCGTTAGATTAGAATCCGAAAGCAAAGTTGTTTTTAGGAAGGGTTTTCATTCAATATTCTAAGAATATAGTTACGGTTTCTGAGAAATGAGTCAGTGATGTTCAATATTTTTTTATTCCCAGTTTCCTTGATACTAAAGTACTCTAAAGCTCAACTATCGTGAACTATTTGCCTTATTTATTTACACGCATTCATATACTCCCACAGCTTTGAAAGTTCACTGCTTCATTCGTCTCGAGATGTTAGCGTTAAAGGGCACCATTTCCTAAAACTCGAAAAAAAATTTCCATTAGACTTATGTCAATAAAAATTTGAAGACTACTAGATCTCTAAATTCGTAACAACCTTTCTTAAACAAGTTTTTTTCTTTAGGGTATAGAAAATTAATTATTCCTTATAATATAAAAATATACATATATCATTTGTTTCAAATCTCCGAAATTTACATAGATAGAGCAATGCGGTTTGTTGCATTTGAAAGTGAAATGTGTGCTCCAAAATTGGGCTAAGACAGTTTTTGATTTGAATTCATTTCGAATTAAAAAAAAAAACTTTGAAAGAGGTCGGGTAAAAGTTATAATTTTAGTGTAAAATGTGCCTCACTTCATGCATTCGTGAGCCGAGCCACGTAAAAGCCCTCGTCGTGTATGAGCAATCGCATTTTGACTGAGCTGTTCCCGCCGATAGCTCCGGCCCTAGCCCAGCTACGACGTCCAGTAAAACTCCTCTAAATCGTCTCCGACTTTGATTCTCCGGAAGTAGTAGCCACGCCGGCATAAAAAAGACTACGGAAAAATTTCCTTTAAAATTTTTTGAAAATCTATTTCGTCACAATTTTATAGCATACATTTCAATTTCAAATGCAACAAACCGCATTGCTCTAGCTTTGCAAATTTCGGAGATTTTGAAACGAATGTCTTGAAAACATCTATTGTTTCATAAAACTGAAAACCTAGGCCTCAGGGGATTCAAAATGCTTCTACTCCTACAGTTTTTAAGCAACAGTGATGATTTTGGTATCATTGGATTTGGAAAAACATGGGCTTTCTAAAAAAGTAAATAGCTTTTTTTCAAAAATAATTCTTGTTCCAAAATTACGACGTCATAAATCCGAATTTTTTCGAAAAAAAAATTTGCTCTATATTTTTTCATATTTTCTATTTAAAACTAGAAATTTGAGGAAAAGCATTTAATTTTTTGGAGTGTCCACCTCTTTTTGCATCCAATGATACCAAAATCATTACTGTAGCTCAAAAATTGTCGGAGAAGAAGCATTTTGAAAACCCCCCACAAAAATGTCGTTTTCTATGATTTCCCATTTTCTTTTCAAGAAAATCGCATTTTGTCACAACAGATAAATGATTCTAAATTGCATTTCCTATCAGTAAACCAAATTTCATTACACTAGGCTCAATAATAGAAAAAAATTTTGAAAGGGGGATGCTCTCCTTTAAACATCAGCTTTTCCCCCCAATAGGCTGAGAATAGTTCATGGACTACTCTAATATACTTTCACCTAGATAAATAACGTATTTCTCATGAAAATCTACAAATGAAAAATACGACTTTATTACTTTTACCAGCCAAGGAAGAGCCTTGCACAGCTACCCCGCCTGCTCTTTCAGAGGAGGGAAGGGGGGGGGGGCGGGGCATTGGAAAGTCGTAGCATTGGAAAGTCGTAGCAGACCTTTCTAAAGGACTGTTACATACTTTCAATTCAATTAGATAATGATTTACAATTGAAATTTACACATTATTACACCAAGAAAGGCGTACACGTACTGCTGTGTCGCCTTGACTTCAAATTATCCTTAACTACCTGCACTTCCCCCCCTTCTGGGGGGCGCTAGCGCTGGGAGACGTTCCTGATATTTCTACAGATATTCGGGAACATATCTCAAACTCTTTAAAAGCAATAAAAAAATCGGGAATATATAATTTTTTACCGAAAATGTTCGGAAATGGTCCTTAAGATTGAAATGCACTTCCTTTTCTGTGTCCTTTTCCCGGAAAAATTTTTGCTTTTAATCATTGAATGGCTGTGCGAATATACTGTCATATTTTTTACGGGCTCTCGACTAACCTTAATCTATGCATAATGTAATTTTCCAACGTACAGTGACTTAGCAAACTGCCGTGGAAACGCCAAGGTAGTCAAAAATTAAAAGCTTACGAGTAGAAGACGGGGAGCGTCCTGATTTCAGCAAAGTCATTTTCGACGCCTGCAGGTTTCCGATTTGCATATCCAGCCAACAGAGCCTCTTCACTATCCTGGGGCAGTTGAGGTCGCAGTGACGTTCGGGACTTGGACGAGTTGAAGAACCCGAGCGACGCTGCCGTTCGCCCCTCGAGCACTTGATCTGAAATGTAAGCGTTGGCTTTACCAGCAGGTCCGCATCGGAGGGAACGCTCGTACTGGTGTGAGAAGCAGGGAAGGGAACCCCGGTACATTCTGAGCATTGACACCACAGTAACTTGGGCACTGAAATGTTTCAGGGAGGAGAACTAAAGGAGTTTTCTACGTTGTTGTTTCTATGTTGTTTGCGTGCCATCATTATTGTCAATGTTTGAAGAAAAGACATAGATACTCTAAAGCCGAAACAAGCGTTGAAAATTTGTTCATTCAAATACCTAGCAATACTGAAACTCTTATGCGTATCTCTATCAGTTTCCTTTCAGTAATACCATTGATGAAACTTTGAATGATGAGAGCGACAAAGTTCTAAAACAATTGGTATGGTCTCAAACTGGTCATCATGATTATAAACAAGAAACAAATTTGTTCATACTCCCTTACTAGAATAAAACCCAAATTTAACGCAGTTTTCACTTCATTCGAATTAAGGCTTGGAACTCGATGCCTTCTCACATCCGTCGTGAGAAAATCCTCCACGGAGCATTTGAACGAATCTTGAAAATCACTTCATATTGATTAATCTACCTGCTAAGAAATAGCTGCCTGCTTTCTATTCGATTGCTTAAAATGATTGTTCTGCTCCTCGGAGACAACAAAACTACAGTGGTCCTAAATGTGTTTCTGAACATGAAGGTCTCTCTTGCATCATCATCACCATGAAATGGCTAATTAAATTTGAATAACTTTTGATCCTCTCACACCCAATGAACAACTATTTTAGGCCTATGTAGTGTGTGTTAAAGTTATGTGTTCTTTAATACATAAAATTACAAACGTAGAATGAGGCGTCCGTCAGGAACTCCTGGAAATTATTGAACTATAGTTTCCACACAGTAAGTTATATCTCTCCCTGTCCATTGTCATTGTTCAGGTAATGGTCCTACTCATGTTATGCTTGTGGAAACAAATTGTTCAGTATTCTTAGTATATTGAAGTTTTAGAAGATTTCATTTAAAATTTGAAACTAACAATGAAGAGAAATGACTTGAAAAATCATCATTTGAAGCTTGTTGTAGGAAAGTAAAGGACTAATCTGAAATGTAATCTGATCGCTGATGATCAAGCCGCCGGGGCGCAGAAAAAGATAAATTTAATTTTTTTTAAATTAAGACCTCAAAATGGAGGAAATTTTTTTCGAATGAAAAAATCTTCGTCCAATTCATTCGTATAGTTTTAGTTCAGCAACCTGTGTTATTTGTTGACGGGGAAACGTTGGCACCGTCACAACTACACTCGAGAACATAGCGCAGTTTGGGTCTCTCTCGTTTCCAGAGAGACTTGCTCAGCAGTTCTTAAATATTGAGTGTGTAGCATGTTTGATTAACTATCGTTAAAGCTCTGTGAAAGGTTCTACGAATAATTTTTGAAGCAATTCATGATGCAGTACAGTGCAATTCATGATGCCGTACACTACAATTCATAATGCAGTACACTGCAATTCAGGATGCTGTACACTGCAATTCATGATGCAGTACACTG